>JAOTQW010000015.1:915591-927514 GCA_026260075.1 Sisor rabdophorus
GTGTGTGTGTGTGTGTGTGTGTGTGTGTGTATGTGTGTGTGTGTGTGTATGTGTGGCCCTGTAATAGACTGGCAACCTGTCCAGGGTGTACCCCCTGCCCTATGTGCGCTGGGATAGGCTCCAGCAGAGTTTACCCAGAGTTTGGGAAAAAGCATGTATAAAAGATAAATGAATGAATCAATGAATGATGTTTTCCATACATATTAAAAATAAACATTTCTCATGAAATCTAATTGTTGAGATTTCCAGATCTCATCACACCTTTATAGTTGAGAACATGTGAATGCTGGGTGGCGCAGTGGTGCATCAGTAAGCTGATACTGATTCTGGGTATTACAGTTCATCCTAGTAGGGTTCATTATCATGTAGTTAAATGTTTTAGCTGATATTTTTAGTCCAAGGTGTGAAGGTGAAGGAGGTGGACAGTCATCTGTCAGTGACACATACTGTACGCACTCTCAGTCTGACACCATCTGATTTACATAATCAAAACAGTGGAATAATCTTTTACTAACACTGTGTAAAGACTGGGTGCAGATAATGCCACTCAGATTTATTATCAATTTCGTAAAAATCAATCATTTCCAGTGTTATTGGAAAGAAATAATGCATAAACCATCTTTAAGAAAAGCAAGCATTCTTTATGATTTGTTATTCATATATGGACTTGCTGCCTTGTACATAACACTAAATACTATACCAAGCTTATTTCCTTAAAATCCCCAAACTCAAATATAAAATTCAACCCTTGAGCTTGACTTCCTAGTTTTGATTCCTTAACCTTTTGACTTTCTGATTTGGATGAAAGCATGCACTATTCACACTACTTTCACTTGTACTAAAACGTATAGAAATGCCTCCTTTACTTTACTGTAAACCGATGCAGTAAAAAAGACTACAGCTCAAAAATCACATAATACATACAGTACAACTGTTAAACATGTATGTTTATGTTTTATATAGCATGGTTACAGGTAATATGACTGAAACTTTTAATTCGTATTGCATGCACTATGTTGATATTAACATGTGACATATGTCACAGCAGAGCAAATTTAGATTTGTATATTGTTCACCTTGAATGATGGTAAATTGCAATTAAACTACAAGGACATTTTTATTACTACTTTAATAACACTAGCAATTGATTATTGGCACTTTCCATCCTGTGGCCTCATGGGATAGTAAAGTGTACATTTTATGTTATTTCTTTATCTGCCATCCTTAAGAAATCCTTTTTAGTGTTATCTTTAGTCCTTGTATTTATGAATTGTTCATGTGTGAATGTATTGAAAGCTTGTTTAAAAAATCTGCCCCTCGCCCTATGTGCACTGGGATAGTCTCCAGCAGACCCTGTGACCTCGAGTTCGGAAATAAGCGGATATAGAAGATAAATGAATAAATTTTAGTTTAAAAGCAAAAGCTTGAAATTGAGCCCTGATCTGCTACAGAGGGCACGAACACTTTTGATGCTAATCAAATCAATAAAGGAAACAGCTGCTCATAAAAGACATCTAAGTCTTTCCTGCACAATTATAACCAGAAATCTAATTCTCATCATCATAATTTCAGCTTCTGTTCTGCTTTTTGTCCCTTTTAAACATATTTTCTCAATTAACTTTAACTAGACATAGCAGACTTACTAATGATTCAATTCTTATTAACACAAGCACAAATTGTTTACTATGTTTGGTTTAGTCCAGACCTACTGTGTGATTTTTGTGCTGAAAATGAGCGACCCAAAATTGAGTTAATGATTTTACCAATAATTATGGTCAAAACAAGTTCTAATGCCTTTCCATTCTACCTATTACCTAAAAAAGAGAGGCTGTTTGTTTTGCTGACATTAAGATAGTGGAAAAAAGGAAATGCTTGGGAGTGTACTGGTTGTTAGTACAGCTGATTTGTTTTTAGTATTGATTCATTGCTGTGTTTTTTAGTCTTTAGCAAGTATTCAATCATGTGCAGAGGTGCTGTTGCCTAAATAACTAATTGGTTGCTATTTTGTGTAAATATTAGAAAAACAGTTATAAGGAAAAGACAGACGGTGTTACTCTGCACACACCTCTATAGGTAAAAATTTCAACTGATCATTAATGTTTTAAGTTCCATGAACGCACTACTGACAATATAGAAATGTAGACATACGTTGCCTGTTGTTAGACTAGAAAAAAAGAAAGTATGGGTTAGGCTACAGGTTTTGATTCCAATCCAGTGGGAGCCACCCAAGAGTCTGTCACATTTGTTAAATCAATTCATTCTGGCGTTCATTTCTTCAAATCTCAATCAGCTTTATAAATGAGATCTGCTAAATGTTACATAAATAAAAACCATCACAGTGTCATACTTCCTCTTTTTAATTTTAATTCTGTATGCTTGGGATTTGTTTGCATGTTAACCACTTTTGTAGGAACCTTAACGGACCATCCTGTAGTTTCATTGAGCTATTACACTACACGTTTTACAAGAATGGCCATTACAGCAGCAGCAGTTGGTGTTTAAAAGAACAATTTTAATCTTGCCACGGTAACACGCAATTCCTCTTCTACTTCATCTACACACTCTCCGAAATTCTAATTACACTTACCTGCTAGTCATTACCAGTCTATTCTTACACTCAGTAAATCACTTACCTATTTTGGAACATTTTACTGTCTGGCCTAGCATTTAGTTAAGGTGTTCAATTGCTAGTTAGGGTTAGATTTCCAGCACCACTAAGTTACAATAGCTAGGTCACTAAACAAGACTTCTAAACCCCAATTGCTTAGTTGTATAAAATGAATGTCTCACTAGGTAAGGAGAATCTGGCAGTAGTGGAAAAGACCCTGGGTGACCTACTACTTTCAAGAATTTTTTCACTCTTGTTTAACGATGTATGTAATGATGTACCATGGCAGATGTAATACATCTCATTTTTCTTTATGCTACTGATAATTATACAATAAAGAAAACAGGTTTACATTTAAACAAGCGCTCTTAACCAGAACAATTCTGGGATAGGTTTCAGCAAACCTCTGTGACCCCGAATTAGACAATAAGCGGGTATAGAAAATGAATAAATGAATGAATTATTGAACAATTGAATAAACTGTACATAAATTTACATTTACAGCATTTGGCAGACGCTCTTGGCCAAAGCGACATACTTGTTTAAATGTAGTACTTAATTGTTTAAAATGTGATTTTGGACACACCAACTGACAGGATTGAGATGATAGATTTCATATAACAAACAACAGTGTTAGATTAGTATTTAGGGCGTGGGACTCCTGATCATTAGGTTGCATGTTAAAATACCATAATTAGCAAGCAACACCCTAAACACTTAGCGGCTCAGTTGTGAGTCACATACCGAAAATTTACTAATTATAATTCACATGTAAATGAGCTAGCTAATTCAATTTAGCTAGCCATATACCTAGCCTGGCTTTCTTGCTATCTTAGGTTTGTATTGTTTCAATATTGATAATTGTCATGAAAATGTATATTAGCTTTAGTTACATTTTAGGCATTTTTAGAAACTGAAAACAAACTTTTTCATCCATGTTTCAAATTTGAATAAATAAAAAAAAATTCTGGAACCTTAGCTGTGACAAAACAAACAACTCTGGAAGACTATATTTTAAAGCATTTGTTCAGAAAAAATTGTCTCTTTGTAGACTACAATTTTTTTTCAAGTTTATTTTGCTGTAGTCAAAGTAATTAATAACAGAACTCCACATTGATACAAGCTAATGTGCTAAACCCGCGGCCAAACATGTGGCTGTCCGCAGTTTAAACACACTCCCGCAGAGCCAGATGTGATTTACAGCCCATTTCGTTAAATGCATGCAATGTTTGATTAATAGTTTATAATAAAACAGATGTGTGCCAGCAGCTAGGACTATTTGGAAACTGTAAGAAAGACATACTATGAATACACAATTTGACCAAATTGAGATTAGGATTATGGCTGACAGTTAGCCTAACTAACCTTAAAAGAAAGCATTTTGATATGGTTTTCAGAAGGGCTTAGAAGAAGCTTATGATTTTCTTATTTTCTGTCCTAACATCTGTTTGACAGAAGCAGCATGTATGAGTTAGCCTCATTTAGCAGGTTAATAAGGCCCTCAAACTTGTCTATATATAGCATGGCCAATAGAAAGCGCATTTATTCCCACTGCTGCTCTCTTGCAGGACATTTTTGCATTTTTATAGCTACATGCCCTAAATAGAGAGTGAGCTTGCTTTTGTATGTCCTGCTAACTGGGAAGGCAAAAAAATGTGGTGTTAGATGGATGAGTTTGTTTCAAACATCATAGCAACTTTTTTTTACATAAATAAACAGAAGTTAAACATGACAATTATCTAAACATAGTTAAAACAACTGAAAAAATCCCAAAAACAACTAACCTTTTGCCCTATGTGCCCTGAGATATGCTTCAGACACCCATGACCCAGACCCAGTGAATAAGTGATATAAAAGATGAATAAATAAATTAATGAATCAGTATTTTCAATCACATAGCATATGGCAGGCACCTGTGTATAAACATTCTGCATTATATTCATCTAATATTTAAGCAATTGACAGTTAAGGGCCATTTTCAGAGACCCAGCAGATTCACAACCTACCAATCAGCAATTCAGCACATTAACCACCACCTTCCCAAATCATGATCTAGATAACTATCTACGTGGATTAGATGTAGCCGAATATATACTTTAGTACTGAGCCATTTGGGAAGAAAGCTAATGGCTCTATGATGTTGGAGATGATAAATCCAAAAAAAATTAAGTAATGATGTCTACTCCTTTGATCATGTCATTATGTCGCTAGTTTTTTTCACTGAATGGAAACTTGTTCACTATTTATTTTATACATCAACCCTAGCCAGATGTGATTTCCTACCATGACGCATGCAGCTGATTTTAATCAGCTCTTTAACTAGCCTTTCTATGAATAAACACTGAATACTAAGCACACACTCACATGCACTAATTAGTGTCAGAGACGTCCAGCTGTTGTTAAGCAGCTGGATCGACAGCGTCATTTCCAACAAGGAGATGTGTATTAAAGTACAACCTGCTCTGAACTTAAAATGCACTTTTTTCACCTTCTTTCTAGGGTACAGTCAGGTTAAAAGTCCTTGCGGTTGGCTAAATTAGCAGAGTTCTCTAGTCTCAAAAGGGCTTTTCCTTTCGGTCTCTTTTTTCCTCTGTCATTTATCTTTCACTGTGCTCGTCCTTCCTGTGTTCATTCTCAGGCTGGCCATGTTTAGTAACTGGGTCGTTCTGTCTTTGCTGTGGGCGTCCTACAGTTTTCTTTAGCTCTGTCTGTAATCTCACACTCATTCACTTCCTGGCTCCCTTTACCATTTCTGTTGTTTGTTATAGTTATATAACAACAATATAATCATCTTTTTCTAGTCTTAAAGGAAGGTGCATCAGATGTTAAGGACAGATCTTTTGTTGGTAGGTTTTGTGTTGTCTAGATGTTATCTACTTTAACTGACTATTGTATTGTATGTATTTGTGTGGACGGGCCATTTAATTTTTTTAATAATAATAATAATAATAATTACAATTACTAAGGTCAAATGTTTTATGAAATGATTTCTTTAAATCTATGATCTTCTTCACAGTGTATAATCTGTTTTTTAGGAACTCAATGTTTTAAATGCATTCTGACTACAAAATTAACAAGGTAATACTCAAGCAGAAACGCTATAACTAGTTGTATTGTATTGTATTGTATTGTATAGTATAGTTATAGTATAGTTGTATTGTATTGTATTAAAAATACATGTATTTGTGTGGACAGGGCCTAACTTTTTTGTGGTTCAAAGTGGAACCTTTTAAAAGCAAGAAACATTAAAAGAACCCATGCCATTTAATTTTTTTATTAATGATAATAATAATAATAATTATTATTATTTGACGACATGGATATGAGTGTCTGTGGTTGTTTGTCCAGCGGACAGTGTCTGTGGTTGTTTGTCTAGCGGACAGTGTCTGTGGTTGTTAATTTTAATGGTTTTGGTGCTAAGTTGTTGATAGTAAGACCAGGAAGAACTGGTTTCAAGCCTCATTGCCAGTCTGTCTTAACTCCTCTTAACACTTCCTGTTCCCAACATTTATGATGGGATATGCAAAAGAAAAAAATAATTTCACTGTGCTGTAGACTATATGTGACAAATAAAAAACATTATAACAGTGTCAACTCTAATACTAATTAGTGAAAATTCATTTGGAAGTAAATATTCTCTTCTATTCAATTTTATTATATTCTGTACTATTTTCTATTTTTAGTCTTCATGTATTTGTATTTCATCATGACTGATGCAGCAGCATACAGAATTCCAACAGTCTGACAAACATGCTGATACAAATGTTGACGTGAGGACTAATCCTGCATCCTGTATGTAAAATTGAGGTTATGTAAAATAGAGCAAGACACACATAGCCATGTTTCCATTCTGGGATGGGGAGTGAGATTAAAGGGGGGGTATTAAATAAGGATAGACAATAAAAAAACAATAGGAAGCAGACATGGCAGCATGGTCATTAGGATTCTTCTTCAGCGCTTGTCCATGTGTGGTCTATGTTCAGGAAAATATATACACAAAAATTATATAAGAAAAACTAAGCATGGAGATTTGGTTGAGAAGTGAGTACAGTTAAAGAGGAGAAAGTATGGCTGCCTGATCATTAGCATTCTTCTTTTAGCTGGTTGAGATATCTGACATGTACATAAATACTTAATGAAATCGTACTGTAGATTAAGAAATTGGACATATTTCTAAATAGAGCAGATGGGTGTGCCTTTAGGTGGAGTGTAAAGTAGATGTTCGTGTTTCTAAATTGAGCAGCCAGGTGTGTCTTTGAAACAACAAGGGTGGATATGTCTTCGAGTAGGACAATGGGTATATCTCTGGGTGAAACGTGGGTATTTCTACAGAGTAGGTGGGTGTTCATTTTAATGCAGCAGATAGGCAAGTCTCTAAGTGGGCCAGAAAGGTGTGTCTTTCAAATGAGCAGATAAGCATATCTGTGAGTTTGGGTGTATGTTTGAGTCTGGCAAGTCTGGCATAGTGTGTCTCCGTGTGGTGCAAATGTATGTGTCTCTAAGTAGAACTAATGGATGTGTCTATAAGTGAGTCAGATGTCTGAGGGCATCTATGAATGGGGAAGATTGGCATATTTATGTGTGAGGCCAATAGGCATTCTAAGTAGGGCAGATAGGCATTTCTCTGGGTTAGGCAGGTAAGTGTGTTATTGAGTGGGGCATATGGAGGTGTCTATGAGATGGGGAGGAAGGGTGTGTATCTGAGTTCAGCAGGAAGGCAAGTATCTAAATTGAGAAAATGGTTGTGTCTCTAAATGTGACAGGAAGGCATCTCTGTTGAGCAGATGGGCGTGGCATCAACTGAAACCACCGTATTTCATATGGTATGCAGAGCCTAAGACACGTTGCCTTATTTTTCTATTTAATGTTAACATTTATAATTAAGAAATTAACATTATATTATTCATAACAGGGTAGGAGTAGTCAAAGACTAATGAAGGTGCAGATCCATTACTTCCCAGGTTCAACTTGGGCTGATAAAAAAACAAGACTTATTGTGTTTTTTCAATAGCTTAATAACTCGCTCCTGATTGCATTCTGTTGCGGAAAATTGAATTCATTAGCAAACACAGCAGTAGATCAGTGCCTGGAGTAAAATTTAATTATTTTGTTTGTGTTTATGTTCAACAAAGGAGCGTAGAGTTTATGAACAATTACTAAGGTCAAATGTTTTATGAAATGATTTCTTTAAATCTATGATCTTCTTCACAGTGTATAATCTGTTTTTTAGGAACTCAATGTTTTAAATGCATTCTGACTACAAAATTAACAAGGTAATACTGAAGCAGAAACACTATAACCAGTTAAATGCTTAGTTTAAACTAAGCATTAAACTAGTATAGAAAAAGAATACAAATTTAACCAGGCTAACAAAGAGACTAGTACTAAACTAAGCGAAGAAACTAATGTAAAACTAGCATTATATTATTGTTTGACTATCCTTTTTTATTCATTTATCTTCTATACCCGCTTATTCCCTAAGTCGGGTCACACGGGTCTGCTGGAGCCTATCTCAGCGCACATAGGGCAAGAGGCAGGGGTACACCCTGGATCATAGGGCCACACATCGACAACCAACCACTCACATTCACTGCTATGGCAATTTAAAGTCACCAATCAATCTACATGTCTACATGTCAATCTACATCCCGGAGGAAACCCACGCAAGCACAGGAAGAACATGCAAACTGCTCATAGAAATACCCAGGACCTTCTTGTTTCGAGGGGAGCATGCTAACCACTACGCCACCACGCGCCTGTTTGATAATTGATTTATCTAATTTATTATTAAATGTCACAAATATTACTATAGCTATTGATATATGCTCATATAAGGAAGAAATGCATGTTCCTTTAAGAAGTCTCCCTATTAAGTGTGTTCAAACAGGAGATTAGATTTGGCATATTTTTTAAAAGCAGATAGCTAGTATTAGTGTCATCTCACACCAAAAATAGTTAATTAAAATGTTTGGTAATGTAAGCATTAGAAAATAAATGAAATAAATGTTAGTTTAGAACAGTTATTGTCATTAGATTTTATGTCGGTGGGTGGATATGTGTGGCAAGAAGTGTGTTTTTTCAGGGAGGTGCTAAATAAAATTTTGCCTGAAGTGCCAGACAGGTCAGGACGTCCAGTGTGGCACATGGTTCATGTACTGACCAAATCATTTGAATATTCATCTGTTTAAGAATATTAAATATTCACCGGATTGAATATTTACCTGGTTAAGATTAAAGCACACTGGAAAAGGGTTCTTTCTCCAGTCTCTTTGTTTGTGGTGATGTAGTATTAAAAAAAATTAAAAACAGATCATGATAATGATCCTGTGGTGTTGATAATAGGCATGTGGTAGCATAGGAATTATAGAGAGTGAAGAAAATAGATTTCTTTTAGACACAGCAATAGCGACAATGACTTATTGGCAGACATAAATAATGCAGTGAGGGTCAAATAAAAGTGACAGTCAAAGGCCCTATATTCCACACAGCACCTCTAAATAATTTACTTCCTGCTCTGATTAAACCTGACAGAAAGCGTGTGATAGAGAGAGAGAGCGGTGAGAGGGAGAAAAAGAGACAGAGAATAATTTAGAGAGTAAAGTGAGAGAAGCTGTAAGAGATATATATATAAAAAAGTGTACACACACACACACACTCGCTCCTATTTAGAATCAGCAATAACCTAATGTACATGTTTTTGGACTGTGGGAAAAAACTGGAGAACCCAAAGTGAACCCACACAAGTGCCGGGAATACTCCACACTCCAAACAAACATACAAAACACTGAACATTTTAAAAAATGTACCAAGATACACAGTAACTTGGCATCATGTTAGCATCATTAATGGAGACAGTGCACAGGAATGGCCATCAGGGGGAAGCAACTGCTACTGCTTAATACTGAGTGTACAGCACATCTCATCAATCTTTATTTATTTGCTTTATTTTTAAATAAGAAAGGTAGGCAGTCCATCACAAGGATACACACGCAATCACACTCACTTCTATGGGCAATTATGAATCACCAACCAAACATACATGTTTTTGGACTGGGAAGAAACCGGAGGAGAATATGAAACTACCTGGGAATCGAAACAGGGCCTTTTTGCTGTAAGGCAATAAGCCACTATGCTGCCTTTCTATAATAAAAATTATCATTATTATTATTATCATCTGAATTATGCATATGAAGTGTATCAATTCCCTGTAGTACTTTGGGAGTTTTAGATAGTTTTAGCAGAATTAGAATTCATATAGTAAAAGAACAAAGAAAAAACTATGCTAAAATGTGAAATGTGAAAGTGCCTTTATCTTCTTAGTTAATAAAGAAAAATAAAAATCAGAAATGTAGCTCTCTCTCTCTTTCTTTCTATTGCCAGGCTGTGTTTCCTGGCAGATGTAATATAAACAGGAAGTCATTAGAGTTATTTATATCACAGGGGCTTATAGACTCATACCTCAGTGTGTAACTGAATGAGTACCTGAGCAGGAATCAATTACACGGCTTAGGGCATTAATAATGCAAATTGTGTGTGTGTGTGTGTGTGTGTCAGAGAGAGAGAAGGGAGGGGACATCCTGGACAAAGAGCCAACAAGACACAGGGCTTAATCACAAGATGTCAATCAGCCAGTAACCTATGTCTATAAACTGGAGAAAACCACTGAAAAACCACATATAGTGCAAAAGCAGAATTGAACCCTCACCCTTAATGTGTGAAGACACATGATCATACTAAAGAACTATTTACTATGACAGTCAACATCAGTTGAGACAAAGACTGTTATGTTGCCCAGATTGACAACTGTGAAGATATTTGGCTGCAGGACCCAGCCAGGCACATCCCAAAGGAGTAATGAATGCCCACCTTTCGGTAGGACCACCACCCGCAGAAAGGGGCATAAGTAATTGTTTAATTTGGGTAGCAGCACCAGGAGAATTGACAACCCAAACCTTGGACAAAAAATCAGGAGATAGATTGTTACTTTGCTTGGGGAAAGAAACTTGAGCCATGCAGAGCCAGGGCTCAGAAACCCAACTTTTTGGGATAGGTCAGACCCTTTTCTACTATGGATCTACTGACTGTAAGAGGCGTCAGACTGGGGACAGCTTTCGTAGAACTTCCCAGCTTAGGCCCCATGTGTTGGGGATTTCCTAGTAAATTAGAGGGTTGTCTACCTGCACCTTCAGTAGGATTTTTTTCAGCTAAACAGCAGTGTGAAGTACCCAGTCTTCTGCAAGGGATCCTTGAGGGATACTTCAAGGGCCGCATGTTGAACAGTAACATTGATACCTGGAAGGCCGTGATTCCTGATCTGAGTCATTTTCTAATATGAGACAAGTTGTCCTCAAGTTAACGACAGACACAGATTATCTTCCCAGATGTTCTCACTATCCGCTGCAGGGTCTGACCGTCTAAAACCAGGCAAGCATGCAGCTACTCAGAATGCTCTCAATGCTCCCTCTGTAGAACATGGGTTAACACCTTACAGACAGAAGTAGAGGAGCATCCTTTAGGATCTGTCAATGTTCAGTGGGTTATATTGCTATTTACAGTTTGTCCATAGATAGCCTCTTTTATAAACATAAGGGTTCCCATCAGTACACATGGCACCAGGACACCCTAGGCCAAAGGACATGCCTACAGGCACACATGAACCCCACCCACATTTTCTTTATCAAGATTAACACACTCCTCAATAAACACACTTCCACCTCTGTCCTCCTATTCCACCTTCATGTTTCGCGTCTACACCAGACATCAAGCCTCAGCCATCTTTGTGTTTAGGATAAAGAGCTCTTTCAGCTCTGAGTAGACGGAGAAAGAAACGCACAGCCATTGTCCAGCATACAAAAAACACACAACGGTGGTGGAGAAATAAAATCTCTTCACCGAGAGCTAAGAGACGCTATGGAACAGCACCGCTATTCACACACACACATTACTAATGAGGGCTAAAGTTACAGCAGCCCTTTTACCCACACATGCCCAATCAGGACTAAGAGTCTAACTTAACATCTTGGTAGTTCATATTTATCCTTTTATAGTTATGTTCAATGTTGTGAAACATCAACTAACCTCTTTTTCTAGCTCTCAAAATTAATAAAACAAAAATAAATAATGGCCGTAAGGGTTAGCACGGGGTTTTTTTTGTGCAGAGTTTATATGTTTTCCCCGCACGTGCATAGTTAAATAAATGTAAAATTATAAATAAATGAAGGCAAAGTGGTTAGCACGGGCGCCTCACAAAAAGAAGGAACTGGGTTCGAATCCTGGCCTTGGGGTCTTTCTGTGCGGAGTTTGCATGTTCTCCCC
>JAOTQW010000015.1:927614-940597 GCA_026260075.1 Sisor rabdophorus
CAAAAAACATTGAAAGAGAAACAATAACAGTCAGTAACTACAAACAATTTAAAAATACATTAAAAATACATTAAAAATACAATTATACAGTCGCCTCACAATAAGGTCCAGGCAAGGGGTCTTTCTGTGCAGAGCTTGCATGTTTACTCCAGGTACTTCAATTTCCTCCCACAGTCCAAAACTATGTACAATAGGTTGATTGATGAAGAAGGGAGTGTGTATGGTTGTTTGTCTCTATGTGGTGATGAACTGAGAAACTTGTCCAGGCTTTACCCCTGCCTTTTGCCCTATGTGACCTGGATTGGCCTCAGCAGACCCCCATAACCCAGAGTTAGGGAATAAGAGATAGATAAATGAACAACTAAATAAAAAATTAAAGAATTTTTACTTGAGTGTTGCCTAGTATTCCTAATTAAGTAAAAACAATGTTTTAGTACTCTATATTGCACATAAGTGTGAATGTGAGTGTGTTTGTGGTTGTTTGTCTATGTGTGGTCGTGTGAAGGTCTGGCGACCTGTCCAGAGTGTACCCCTGCCTCTTAATCTATGCGCGCTGGGATAGGCTCCAGCAGATCAAGTTAAGGGAATAAGCAGGTATAAAAGATAAATGAATGAATGAATGTTATGTTAAATAAAATATCATAAAATATCTTGAATAAAATATCAATACGAAGTTTATTTACCAGTGCAATATCTCTAATTTGTGCTCAATTGTTGGAATGCCCACAAGATGCTTGAATCAGTATTACAAAACTGGTAACCAAGAATAAAAAATAGTATTAAAATATCAGTGTAACAGATTATTGGAGAAGCTCTAGCTTGAACTTGCAATTCTAGATTTTAATGTAATTATTGTACATAATTGTATTGCATAGTAAAAATACAAAATTCTGGCTCTAAATTATTTTTTACATTTTTACTTAGTGGTACGGTGGCATAGTGATCAGCACGGTCACCTTACAACAAAAAGGTCCTGTGTTCGATTCCCAGGTACAGGGTCTTGTTTGCATGTTGTCCCTGCTGGGATAGGCGGGTTTAGAGGATAAATAAATTAATTTATAAATAAATTTTAACTAATAATCGCGAATATATTTTGATATGCTCTGCTCCCATTTATTTGAAGCCCAGTTTGATTTTAATTTGAAAATAAAAGGAGACAATAGCAAGTAGAACAGAGTAGATTAACATGCACAGAAAATTTTGTTTTCCTGAATTACACATATAAGTAAAAAAATTCATTCATTCATTTATATTCTATACCGGCTTATTCCCTAACCTGGGGTCACAGGGGTCTGCTGGAGCCTATCCCAGGTCACATTGTGCGGACATACACCCTGGACAGATCACTAGTCCATTGCAGGGCCAGACATAGATGAACAACCTATGGTTGTTCATACTCACTCCTATGGGCTATTTAAAGTCACCAATCAACCTAATGTACATGTTTTTGGATGCATGGGAAACCCACACAAGAGCGGAGAGAACCTGCAATCTTCACACAGAAAGACCCCTTGCCCAGGAATCGAACCCATGACCTTCTTGCTGGAAGGCGAATGTGCTAACCACTATAGCACTCACTGCTGTATAAGTAAAACAAATTGTCAAAATCAATTTGGAAATAGGACGGCACATTAACATAGTGGTAACCATTTAGCAAGAAGGTCCCGGGTTCGATTTCCAGGCAAGGGGTCATTCTGTGTGGAGTTTGCATGTTGCCCCTGCGCTTGCGTGGGTTTCCTCTGGGTTTTTCTCTGGTACTCCAGTTTTTTCTCACAGTCCAAAAACATGTACATTAGGTTAATTGGTGACTGATTGCCCATAGGAGTTAATGTAAATGTTTTATAAGAATATGTAAGCAGGTCAGAGCTAAGCACAAAATAACAAATTACACATCTATTCAGCAGAAATTACAATATCTCAGATATATTCTCTAACATTTGAAAAAAAAATGGATAATTATTATTAGTTTCTCTAAAGTCTCTACTTTTCCAATCCTACTCTTTAGTAACTGATGCTACCCAGCACTGATTTTTTTTTAATTTCAAAAATAAATGCAGAAATACTAATTTTCCAACCTTAAATGTCGTTCTATCAGTGTGTGTCATGGAAAACTGAACCCAGGAAAAAAATCCAGTGTGTGTGTCAGAATGTTGACGTTATAGTAAGCGTGCAAAACAGTACAGTAAGTTCTAATCCGTGTTACAGTGTCCAGGATGTGATTTTGCTTTCTCGTAAAATTAATCACGTTTTAGTGCCATGGATACAGAATTCACATACACACACACACACACACACACACACACACTTTCCACTTTAATAGGTACAGTATAAAGGTCAGACATGTCTTAAAGTCCAACAACCTGTTGATCTGTTGTGAAAAATATATATTTTTTATATATATTAAATTTTTTAATATTTATCCTAAATAAGTATATCATTAAAATAAAATTTACAGTCCATGTGATTATTATCCTAATAAGTTCGTGTTAAAATCCTTTTTCAATCCATATTTAGTATCAGTAAATATAACGATAACCTTAAGATTCCCCTTATAAAACACACACACCAACACACATACAAAGAATATACAGTCACACCCACAACACAAAAAAACCTAACATACACAAAAGTTGCACACGGACAACCAGAACATACACACACAAGTATTAATACACACAACAACAATAAATACTTGCGCAACACAACCGCTTATACAGAAACACACACAATATTCACACAAACAAACATAACCCACACAAACAAAATCATAGCTACACAGACAAGCAACCAAACTTACAAAATATAGACACAGACACACATATATACTAAAAAAACTCATACACAAAATCACACACAATCGTCTATACACTCATACTCACTAACACAGACAAACACCCAAAACAGATGCAATCACACACAACATTTATTCATTTATTTATTTATCTTCTAACCCACTTATTTCCTAATTCTAGGACAGGAGGTCTCCTGGAGCCTATCCCAGCACATAGGGCAATAGTCAGGGGGAACACCCTGGACAGGTCACAAGTCCATCGCAGGGCCACACATAGGCAAACAACCACACACACTTACACTCACTCCTTAGGCAATTTAAAGCCACCAATCAACCTTATGTACATGTTTTTGGAATGTGGGAGGTAACTTACGTACACAGTGTAAACTCTGGGAGAAGAGCAAGCACCCATGCATAAACACACAACCCATACAAAACACAAAACAATGCAAAAGATAGACAAAATCACCCATAGACCCAAAATATACATCCACACAAAACATGCCTGTAGCTATACGCAGACACTACCACTCATACAAACAAGCAACATTTTGTACACAGAAAAATACACACACATATACAGGTATCTCTAACTTAGAAGTTTTAACGCTTTTAACTCTTGATGTAGGAACGAAATCCTTCTGTAATATTTTTAGCTTAGTGTGTATTAAAACTCGACCCGTAATAAAACCACGTTTTACCCTAAAGCAGATGTAAGATAGGGGAAAAAGAAGGACTGAATACTGGAAAGGGGTAACAACTCTGACACAACAGAATGACTCATCTGGACTCGGAATTTCAGCTTTATGGGAATTTTAGTTTTATTCTCGAAAATCCTTCAGACGTCACCATTACGCCAGTTTAACCGATTGCGCATACCACACCGAACATGAGAAAAGAACTCATTAAACTAAGGCTGTTTTCCTCTTTCACTGTTTAAGCCACATTAAAAAAGGGATTATTTCAGTCCTGAGCTCTGATTAGCTGAGACTTAAAGTGCTGGCTGCCGCATCACAGTAACCTAATTCTGTACGAATGCACTGCTGTCATGAATAAAAATACCTTATAATGACATCAGTAGTCTGTTCAAATTATCAATCCAAAAATACTGAATTGCCTGTGCGTTATAAATGTTTCTGTACAAAAAACATCCAAACAAATGTTCACACCACTAGACTGGAAGTTTTTTTATGTGTTTATGAAATCAAGTGGTGTCAGTGGAACATGAAATGTTCAGGATTAATCCAGATTCATGCCACCTCATTTAATAAAATTTCCCATTTATTTAAATCAATCTGAATCGAACAGTGTTTACATGAAGGTTGGTGAATCTAATTGAACTCTTTCTGATTACTCTCAAATAATTTGGGGGATAAAATTTACACATAAGCACACACATACTTACACACTTTATTTTTCTATTTCAGAGTCACTTTTTCCTTTTTTTAAAATCTAAAGTCTCAAAATACAAGTTATAAATCACTTCCCTTTTTATTGCTCATTAAACATGACATGAGTCATAAATACAAAAAAGCTAATGTATCTCAGAAGCAACTGAAGTGCTTACAGTCCTTTATCCATCTGTATCTTTATCACTGTCTGGACTACAGAGGTTTTTAGAACGAAGAACACACACATAAGTTCACACTAGGGAATAATTCCGAGTAGCTGATACACTGGCATGCTTTTGAAATGTGGAAAGAAATCAAATAAAAGCCTAAGAAAACCCAATGAGTTTATATTACGGCACAATAAAATTATTTTCTTCACATCATATTTAAAAAAGTTGGAATCAGAAGAAATCCAGGGTTCTCGTGTCACATAGTCTCCACACATGACACTGGGACAGTAACTTGGTGTTATTGCTATTGGACACAGGGTGCCATGCCCCCAGAAAATCCCTGTCAAGCTAACTGCGAGTTTACTAAGTTGAGGTGCTGCTTGTGTTTATATAGCATTATTTCCTGGTTGATGAAATTATCCGCCTGTGATGTAATGCTTTCTGAATGATTGGATTACACATATGCTTCATAGAAAGGGCATTCCCAAAGCATTTTGATGCTCTGGGAACCATGGTTACATATATAAACTAGAGATGATTTAAATTAATGTAGTTTGATATTTGTGAAATGATTAACAGCAACACTGAAGCCACCTCACAAAATATATAACACAAGTGTGATATTTGGCATGAGCAACTTTTTTTGAGGGATTTTTGTGGCTTTAGAATTGTGATTTGTGTCATCTCGGAATTCGTAAAAGTCGAGCAAAGTCAAATAGACATAACAACGACCCTATAAATACGAGAATTTTAGGAAATGTTTGAATTGAACCACATGCTGTATGTGTGTGTATCATTGGGAAAGCAGCACACACCACCTGCAACCAATCAGCACTTTTTCTGTTTAAACTTATCCAGTGCATTGAAATGATCTAACGTCACAAAACTCCTGTGGTTCATCCAAGTCCTCAGTCAGAGTTGGAAATCTCCACCTAAGTACAGTATCAGTCTCAAAAACAGGCGTGTACAAAACCGTTCGCACCCAGGACTTTATGCCATACAAGTAAATGATCACGTGTGGCTAGAGGCTTACTATCAAAAAATGGGCCTAGACATTGTCTGTCTGAAGTGCCTGCTCCTTTTTTCTACCCATCTCCCTTGCATTTTTCCTCTCTCTCAGACTATTTTGACAGATACACACGGATGCTGCACGCTTAAACAAAGCCCAATGTCAGTTAAACAAAGAAGCAATGGCTGATGATTAAATATCGCTTGGGACAGTCTGTCCCATACAAGTGTCTTTTAACAAATAAATTAAACTGCCGCAATGACCCCAACTGATTAAACAGGAAAAAAAATAGGCTGATGAGAGTTTGGGCAGATCAGCCCTAAAAATATGTTGGCCCAGTGGAAAAATTCTCTGCTGGAAAGCAGAAGGGAATTGTACAATATAACCTAGATTTATAAACAGGAGTATCATTTTTATACATTCAGCTGTAAATCATATCTAAATCTAAAACTAGAATATGACTTAAAAATATTACATAATATTAAAGTGTGTGCCAAATTAACAGTTTAAGTTTAAAGTTTAAATCTTCATAAACAATAGTATTTTCCATTATAGATAATAAAAATACTTAAATCATTTATTCATCTTATATACCTGCTTATTTCTCAACTCTGGGCACAAACGTCTGCTGTAGCCTATCCCAGCATTTTTTCAGGTGTGCATTTCCACCTTACTAAGGTTAAAGCAACAAGAAGAATTTCCACACTGCAAAGAGTTACTTTGTATGATTGTGCACACTAGGTAAACAGAATTCTGGATTACCTTATTCCTCATTTTATTTTGCTTTTACATTTACATATGTGCCAATTCCCAACAACCTCAAGCTGCCACTGCTGTGGCCTTGAGTAAAACTAACCCTTAGCCGCTGGATAATAAAATGCAAAGATAAATCTAAGTCCCTAGTAGGAGTAAGTGAATCTGCCTAATGCCAAATTTAAAAATGACACGCAAAACAAGATCTAACATGAATATAACCTCAGCCGAGGTTCATCTCAGTGTAAAAAAATCAGTGTGAAAAAATGTATTTGGTTAGGTTTAATTAAAAAACTAAAAAATGAAAAATTCGAAATACATTTTCTCACGTATATTTTGCATAATAACTATAAAGCAAGGGCATTTAAAATGATCATAAAATCTGGAATGACGTCATGTAGAGATGCACGCTAAATAACATTAGTGATGTAATCCTAAGGCATGCTGTTTACTATTATTGAAGAGTATCTGTGATAGCCTACGTCCATAATTATCATAAAAACTGTTGTGTTCTATATAGAAAGATACATAGCTCCAGGCTAAATGCTGCGATGACAGATTTGAGTGGCGCTTCTGTCATGTTTTTGTGATAAATAGGTTAGAGTATAAAAGTAAACAGCTGTTACGCTTTTTTGAACCACAGTTTTATGGCTTCTGTTCACACGTCTGTGACATTAATGACATGTTTGCAGCAATGTATCTTTCTCTCACTCTTTTTGGTAGTCTTTTATTTAACCAGACTGCTTGATGAGAGAGTGAATGATGTAAAGAATCCAGTAAAAACAAACTTTTTTTTAAAGCATTTAGATTTGTTTTTTTAAATCTGTTTTACCCTTACACGTAAATTCTGAAATTTCTGCCAGATTTTAAGCCAATATTGAAGTTGATTTTGGAGTCGACTTTTGTTGTGCCTCATTTGTTGTGCAGTGTTTTATCAACACTTTTCAACCAGCAATAATTGTGAGAATATTGTATAGCTGAAAGAGAGTTACATATTGTTTTAGTCAACTTTTTCCTTACTGTACCAAGCCAGAAATTAAAGTAATTTTATTTTTAAGAAATAATAAAAAATACACTTCTGTAACCATCATATATCCATATAACCATCATATATCCACAATTTAGCAAAATGTTGCTTATTTTCAGTCCGTTTAACAATTTTATCTAAAAAACCTAACAAATGAACAATTGTTTTTATTTCTGTGTGTATTAGGGAAGCCAACAATTTATAAACAATTTTTAAGTGTATCTTGGCTAATGGACCGGAACCTTATGTTCCAGGTAAAAAGCTCAGCCGTTATGTTCGATATATAGATAATTAAGGTTAGCTAATTGAATAATAGGCACAGGCCTAATTGGTCTAATAACACACAGAGTGTCAATACATCTTTTTTCATTTCCATAAGTAATACAGAGAGCTTATATTTAGCAATATTTAATGACAAGCCAGGTCAAAGTGACAGCAATTACCAAAGATTTCACTACAAAAAGATTTAAATACATGCTTTTTTTGTTTTTTTCAGAGAAAGCAAAACACACTTCTATTAGATTGCAAGTGAGGTTAGCATTCAGCCAGCAAGTATCCATAGGTAACCCACGCAAGCGCTGGGAGAACATGCAAACTTCGGACAGAAAGACCCTGGAATCGAACCCACGACCTTCTTGCTGTGAGGCAAACGTGCTAACCACTACACTACTGTGCCACCCTAAATTTTCTTCCATATACTAAAATCTCTCTGAGTCTATTTTTATCTAAGTAAATTTCTCATCCTTCATAATAAATAAGTCAACAGTGTGTTTCTGTGTGTGTGTGTGTTTTTCTTGCACCGTTGAATCTCTTGGCTTATTTCAAAACCGGGCCAAGTTTGGCATAAAGATATTCTCCCCATGTACTAAACCCCTTAAAAACAATAACGATTTTTTTCCTGAAAACGTGCAGTTTGAGAGTTAACGCATCTTGGATTAATTTGAGGCTTGAAATTTAGCCAGAGAGGAAATAGCAGCCATTGTGATCTGTAACTCCTGTATGTGGTGTTGTGACAATGCTTGAAATTCAGCACATGAATGCAATCCAAGCTGTCTCTTATTTTAAAAGAGCTACAGTTGAGTTTTACTTGTACTGAGAAACAGACTAAGGGGCTGATGTATGGAGACTTCAGTCATCCAATGGAAATGTTTAGGTTTGTGGAAGCATTTTATTGCTTAGTATTTCCTTGGAGCTGAAAACAAATGTTTGTGAGATTCAATATGTTTGAGTGTTTGATGTTTACTAAATATCGAATCAGCACATCACAGGATAATCAGAAAATCTGATTAGGTTCTGTATCCAATTTTAAAATTATCTTCAGATTACAGGCTTCTTTACACAATTCCGATATTTACTTTGATCTGTATGTTGATGGTTGAACTTTGTACTAGTGATGCACGAAAAATTAGTTTTACCAATATTTTTTGTAAATTTTTATATATTCAAGCCGTTATTAAATATCTAATATTTGTGTTTATCAAATATGGTAGTAGCTCAGTGGTTAGGCTGTTGGACTGCTACCGGAAGATTGTTTGATTCCATCTGTAAAGAAGTTACCATCTGTAAGCAGAGCCCTCAACTCATACTGGATAATATGAGTGATTAAAATGTTGGAGAAACCTGGTCATTTGATAGACTGAATTGGTGGAGGAGCTTAGTGTGAACTTGACAGTTGGAATTATTGTTAATTAATTTTTGTTGAATCCTACTTTGATCTATCTAATTAACTCTGCTTGACCATTGTGACCGCTTACTGTTAAGGCCAGTGAAAAGGAAAGAAGAGATTTTTTTTTCTTAATTTTTCTGTTCAGGTTTGTAAATGACCAAATTATTTGAGTGTAATATGCATACCCACACTGGACTCTTAGAAATGTTTCTAATGAGCAGGAAAT
This sequence comes from Sisor rabdophorus, assembly GCA_026260075.1. Classification (NCBI taxonomy): domain Eukaryota; kingdom Metazoa; phylum Chordata; class Actinopteri; order Siluriformes; family Sisoridae; genus Sisor; species Sisor rabdophorus. Next base: position 936,648 of record JAOTQW010000015.1, read on the forward strand.
CAACCTAAAGGAATAAGTCTTTTTTAATTTATAAGCCAAGGTTTAACATAGACAACAAAGAGAAAAGGCAGATTTTTTTTCAGCCTTGCTCAACCAGACTCTTTAAATGACCTAACTTACCCTTTCATGCTGGCTCTCATTTGGGACGTGGTTCTCGTTATGACCGTCTGACATCTAAGAGGAAGAAAAAAGGCATGAAGTCTGATTTTACAAGTAGAAATTGCAATTAGATTCGAACCATATTCAGATGTGGCTCGGATCTGATTGGAAAAAGAATTTTATGTGTGGATTCTGATCAAAGGAAGAACGTAGCTCCTGAGCCTTTGTTACCCCGAAATAATCCTTTGAAACTTTGTAGGTTTTATTTAGGTTCTTGAAACAAAGGACAGTTGCAAACTGCAGCAAATTCAAATAACAGACATGAAAACTGATTAGATCTGGGAAAATGTGTGAGAGCCAGGCTTCAACATGTTTTTTTCACCCCAATTTGGAATTTTGGATTCATGATTATCTTTAGCTATGTTTTTCATCTCATCATCTCTATTAATCTATCCATCCATTCATCTATCCATCCATCAATCCATTCAGCCATCATCTATAGCTGCTACAGAGATCTGCTGGAGTCTATCTCAGCTGTTGTTCTGGATAAGGGTGTCCACAAAATGTTATAAATCTAAATGTATTGATCCCATCAGTGATCATTGCAGTTGCTCAAATTAAAATTAGACTAAATAAGTAAACTAAAGAATTAGTAACAAATATATATATAATTGGGCGGCGCGGTGGCATAGTGGTTAGCACGGTCACCTCACAACAAGAACATCCTGGGTTCGAATCCTGGGCGCTAAGTCTTTCTGTGTTTGTATGTTCACCCAGCACTTGCATTGGTTTACTCTGGGTACTTCAGTTTTCTCCCACAGTCCAAAAACATGTGCATTAGGTTGATTGGTGATTTTAAACTGCCCAAAGGAGTGAATGTGAGTGCATGTGGCTGTGTGTGCATTCCTGCAATGGACTGGCGACCTATCCAGGGTGTACCCCTGCCTCTCGCCCATTGTGCGCTGGGATAGGCTCAAGCAGACCCCTGTGACCCTGAAAAGTTCTGAAATTAGCGGTTATAGAAGATGAATGAACGAATAAATATAAAAAATAAGCATGAGTACGTGTTTAAATACGTTGCAGAATGTCAAATTGGTGTGAAGCGGCCGTACCAATTACTACACCACCGGGCCGGGCAATTATAGTAATACTAGTACAAGTTATACAGTATTGCATTAACATTCTAGTACATTGATTGAGCAAAGTAGTATGTTTATGTATTTATACAGTTCATCATTACATAAAGTGGCCTAACTAATGTAGAAAGTGCCAATAGTATGTATAAAATTTCTTTAAAATCAATATAGTAATGTATTTCAAGTACACTCAGAGTGAGGACTTATATAGTTTGATATAAGAGACCAGAAAGTGTTTCGAATAATCATCACATAGAAAGTCTGCAGTTCCACACTATACATAGGAAAACATACACAATGTATATGATTTCGTTCCTCCACATGGTCATCGTGTGTTATAGACAGGTGTGACGGATCCTAGCTTTCATCAGCCCTGTGCGTCAGCTTCGTAGCCATAGTTACAGTGCCAAACATCGGAAGAAATGTTTATGACACGCCTGGAATAAAACAATGGAAACCTTGCAAAGTTGGCCTTGACGGCGACCCAAACAGCTGTGATACTTTACAGGTGGAAAAAGTGATGTTTATGGTAATACATCTAAACCAGTGATTATTTTCGCTTGCACATTTTTTTAATTGTGGGATTGACATTGTTGGGAAATAACTTATAAGTTTAAAGGCAACTATCCAGTGACTGGAATTCCCAGAGCTAATTATTCTGCTATTACAACATATTTGCTAATAATCAATATTTATAGCAGTGGCCCCTACAACTTCTTTTAAATTAAAAATGCTGTTCCTCTACAGCAAGCATGTCCGGTTTTGTATGTTCTTCCTGCGCTTGCATGGGTTTACTTTAGGTAGTCTGGTTTTCTCCTATCCAAAAACCTCTTTTTTAAAATTCAGTCTATAATTACAGAAAATTTTGTGCTTATATGCATAATTTTTTTTCATTTGTCTTATTCATCTGCAATGCCTTGTGTCAAATGTATGCAAATTAGTGCTTTTTAATTACTTAATCCCTGATTTGCATATCAATGTGGCAATTCTGATTATTTTATACATTTTCTCTATTAGGTTAGCCTAATGTCTATGATATACTGCCTTAGATAAACTCAAGGTAACTTATTATATGGTAGCTCATTGATGTTAGCAAGACGAATTAACATTTTTTTAAATTCGAGGCACAGATAGCTTAGTCTTTTGTTTAATCACCAGTTACACCACCTATACAGAAATACAAATGGAAAGGAGGGGGCTTCTCCTCTTCACCTCTCTGCCGGTCTGTAACGTGCTGATCGATGTGCACTACACAGCTGTGCTGTGGAACACTAAGGGGAGGAAGGCATTGGTACATGTAAAAAATTTTCTGACCATTTCTTCACCTGAGATGATATTTTTTAAAAATTTTGACACAGCAAACAGAAACACACATGTATATACATACGGTGAATTAAAAGATCATAAGAAACCACAAACTTTATGAATTTTATTGAAAATGTATACAATAGACCAACACAAAGTAGTGGAACAAACCACTATATATGGTTTTCTAAATTTGCGGCGTGCATTTGTATTCAGCCCCAAAATAAAATTCAGTGCAATGAATTGCCTTCAGAAGTCATCTAATTAGTTAATAGAGTCCACTTAAGTGTAATTTAGTCAGTATAAATACACCTGTTCTATAAAAGCCTCAGTGGTTTGTTAAACAGCAACATAAAGACCAAGGAACTTACCAGACAGGTAAGGGATAAAGTTGTGGAGAAGCTGGACATTACTTATGTCTTAATGTCTTAAAACCTTAATGCTACATTTTAAATCCAAGTGTTACATATAGTAGATGGATATTGGAGGGTTACAGTAAGATTTAACTGATTTAACTTAACTTTAATCTACTTTTTCAGTTATTCAAATAATTTATGAGCTACATAATTGTTACAATTGAAAGCAATAAAACTAAAGCAAGGCAGTAAAAACAGTAGTTTAACCTATGAAAGCAGCCTTAGAGTGAAGCAGATAAGAGAATTTGGAAAGACCCTTTAAATATATGCTAAGTTACACAAGCTATGCTAAACATCTATAGTTTTTATTAGAGAACTAAAAAATCATTGTATAAGTTTCGAGTGCTTGTGTTGTGCCTCCTACATGCAGTGCCGAGTAAAAATGTGAAATATCACTCCCTCCTCTTCGCTCATTCACTCCTCAGCACCATCCTCCCACTGCACGGGTCTTCAGAGCCACCATTGTCCTGTCAAGACAGAGCAAATATCCACCCAGAGCCGAGATGAGAGAGGGAGAGTAAACACTACAATCAAACATAAGGAATCAGTTACTATTGCTGCACTTCTTAAAAGTAAAAACAGGATACTTGCTGTATTTTGGGTTAAGCAGACGTGAACACTTATACTTAAAGCTACTTTTGGTAATTTTTTTTGTTATAATGAGCAAAATAAATTAAACTCAGTCAAAACAATTTCAATTGGTAGCTTCGGAGGTGTAGAGTTACCGTCAGCTCATATTTATCCTCTCTGTCAGTGGAAATAGGATCATCGCTGAACAGATGTTATGTAGGTGGAAGATCTTTCTCAGAGAGGAATGACGGTGTATGTGTGTGTTGTTTGGATGAATGGATGTATCAGCCACAACAATGTTCCTGGGATGCACTGCTTTAATAAGAATGATTCACAAAAAATGTGGCAGACACAAGAAGATAGTCATTTATTCATTCCCCTTCTATAATCATTTATTCCCTAACTCTGGGGTCTGCTGGAGTCC
>JAOTQW010000015.1:942203-953669 GCA_026260075.1 Sisor rabdophorus
ACAGAAAGACCCCAAGCCCGGGATTCGAACCCAGGACCTTCTTGTTGTGAGGTGAGGGTGCTAACCACTGCGCCACCGCGCCGCCCAATCACACACCCAAACATTTAAACAACTGCACAAAAATCCTCATGATATCTACTGCAGGGGATGGTACAAACTAGATTTTAAGAATATGACAATAAAATACTGGAATGGCCTAGTGACCTGTTCAGGGTGTACTCCTGCTCAAATAAAAAATGAATTAATGAATGATGATAAATAACCTATTATAAACTATATTTTGTGGTGGTAATAATAGTGGTAGTTATATCAATTATATCAGTGGTACTAGCACCAATCTTATTGGCTAAAGTATTAATAGTAGTAGTAGGACCAGTAGTAGTATTGATAGATAGCAGTAGCAAAAGTAGTAGTGATATGGTACAAATACTGTGTAAACTAGTAGCTTAGTAGTTATTATTTACTGCCACTGCTGGACCTTTAAGCGATGCACTTAACCTTTAACTAATCAGTTGGATAAAAATTAGATACATGTAAGACTAAGGGTTTCTGTAAATGGTAAATGTTAGTAGTAGTATCTGCAGCACCAGTAGTAGTAGTAATAAAAGGAGTAGTAATAGTAGTAAGAGTAGTAGCCATGATAACAACAGTAGCGGTAGTTGTAATTAATAGTATTACCAGTATCAGCATTGGTAGAATATGTACAGTATTAGTAAGATCAGTAGCAGTAGAAGTAGAATTAACAGTAGTAATATAACAGTAGTATGTGAAAAGGAATGTTTTAGACAATCTTAGTTTTCTTTTTTTTCAGGCCTGGTGACTTTTTCTATGACTATATGAATCCCTTTTATATTTGTGTAAATTTTAAAAATAATAGCTAGGAGAAGTACATCCCTTGAAAATGTGAAGTATTGTGCAGTCAGAAGCAGTGTAATGTACAATATTTAAAACAGAGCGGAATTCATAATTTACTAATTATATGCACTATACTATGCACTTTTTTGAATGATTGACAAAAAGATAGAGAACAAACACATTCATTTAAAGACATTTATTTATCATTCATTTATCTTCTATACCATATTCCCTAACTCAGGTTTATAGGAGTCTGCTGGAGCTTATCCCAGCACACATAGGGCTAAAAAGTCAGAGGTACACCCTGGCAGTCTATCACAGGATAGATGAACAACCACACACACTCACAATCACTCCTATTGGCAATTTAGAGTCACCAGTCAACGTAATGTACATGTTTTGGGGCTGTGATGAGAAACCGGAGAACCCAGAGTAAACCCACTCAAGCGCGGTAAGAACACGCAAACTCTGCACAGAAAGACCCCTTACCAAGAAGAAAGATCTTCTTGCTGTGTTACTGTGCTACAATTGACGTTTATCCCATTTATACAACCGAGAAATTTGGGGTTAAGGGCTTTGTTCATGGGCCCAGCAATGATTAAAAAGTATTTTATACATATAACTAATAAACACAATCACATGATAATTAAGATGTGTAAGTGTGTATTATGGTGGCTCATTATGTATTTTGACAGTGATGCTTCAGACATCATCGTATGTCACGCTGTTCCTTTAACTAGGATTAAATGGTAATCTAAAAACCTTTTACAAATACTTTAACAAATAAAAAGGAAAAAAGGCTATATAGAGTGTAAAGCTTTCCAATAAAACTCTATCAATGTGAAATGATGAGCTGAGGAGGGGAGGAGCAGCAGAAACGAAGGGAGGGAAAAAAAAAGAAGGGAGGAGGAGAAGTGAAGGCATTAGGATCTGCTGGCTCACTCTGTCCATGTTCAGAGAGGAGAAACTTTTAGAGCCATCAGTTTCCCCAAAAAGACCAAACTTTGAGCCTCTGGATAATCAAACAAGCACATGACTACAAGAGGATTGAGTTTGAGATCAAATAAAAAAAAAATATATATATATATATATATATATATATAATCAAGATAAAGATCAAGCTGGACTAATATCAACTTTGGGACCAGTTTTAGTTAAACTGAGGGAAGAGAAAAGGTCTGACAGCTCTAAGAGGTAAGGACAGACGGCTGGCTGATCTGATCTCGCTAAGGTTTGTGTGTGTGTGTGTGTGAAAGAGACTGTGTGTGACTGTGTGTGTGTAGACAGTGTGTTTTTGGCAACTTTCTGTACCAGTATGTGCAAAATTAGGCGTCTCTCATTATGTACATAAAGCAGAAGGACCTGAAATGCAAGAAATGAATAATATAATATTCGCAAGTATAATATATGTGTAAGAGAGAGACAGTAAAGGTATGCATGGCAGGTTGATTGATATTGTGCATGCTGGAGTGTAAAAGTTCCACAAAAGTTCTTAAGCGTGAGAGTTGCATAGGGGTGTTTAAAGCTGTGCTGCTTGTTCACCTATCCCATCACTTATACGCATGTTTTAGTGTGTGTGTGTGTGGGGGGGGGGGGGTTAATTGATGATGTACAAGGTAAAGTGTGATTTTTTCGAAATTCATCCCTCTTTCCCCAAGGGAGAGACCCCAGAAACATCAACTATTTAATCCCCCCAAATCTCCCACCTCAATCAGCTAAACCCCCTCACCCCAAACACCTTTTTCTGTCTTTTCGCTTTTTTTCTTCCATACAAGCTGATCGTGTTACACATTTGAAGGGGCTCGCTGTGCAGACATGGAACACGTTACACGCTCTTAGTGTATTCAGCTGGGTGGAGTCAAGGCTTAGCATGTCAGCTGGATGACATCGGCCAAGCGTTTGGGGAAACAGGCACCAACAGCTTCGTAACGGATTTTACTATTACTATTATATTGTTATTACTATTATACTTCTACTAGCAATGATAATAATAATCATCATTATTATTAGTTATTATTAACTATTATATTAAAGAATTCGCAATATGTAATTGTAAAAAATATTTAATACAAAAAATATTAAGTTAAATTTAATTTTAAAATGTATAAATAAAATATTTCACTCACTTAAAATAGCTTAAAGCACCTGAATAATGGTCAGAAATTTCAATAATGTGAGCATTTGGCTTTAATATCTTCATTCTCCCACGGATATTCCAATGTTAATGTACTAACTTATTGCATTCTAATGAACTAATAGTATTGTATTGAGAGAAATCCTACAGCCTTTGAGGTGCAAGAAAATTTGTTATTATGATTAATTTATATCCAAAACAAGATATTACCTTCTAGCTAAGACATGAGCAGCTCTGGTGCTCAAATGTAATACATTAGCACAAGACAGTAATAAACTCCATCCATAAAGGCTAATTATCTTACATCAAATAAACATTCCTTGTTTTTTGTTTGATTGAATTCACATTGAATGCCCAGTCAGCTTTCCTTCCCCTGTTTCAATTAGAGTATACTCTTTACATCTGATTCAATTTACTTTACTTGACAGTTTAATGTCATTTTACTTAACTTTGCTATCTGACTTTAACAATGCAATTTACAAAAGACGAAAAACTACTGAAGACAGAAGAATATCTGCAGCAGAAACCTGCTTATGTTCGGTTTTATTTCATTTTATCAGAAGATATTTATGTGAGATATATGTGAGACTCTGAGGAACTGAGCAGATGTTTTATGGAGGTTAAAAGTAATAAATTAGCATAATACAAGATGACGGTCTGGCAAAAGTGGCTCTAAACACTGTATATCAGTCTGGACTTTACAGTTAAGCTGCCAGAAGAAATAAAACCTAGACAGTTATCTTTAGAGTTCCTTAGAAGCTAACAGTACTGTATGTTTACAGCATCAGCAAGTTTAGTTATGACTTAACAGTTAAACTACATATATACATGCAGGATTTCTTTAGTTAGAATATAAAGAAAGATTTTTAATCATTTTAAGCATTTAAAAGTGACATAATTAGTGGCATTTTTTACTTTTAAATACTTAAAAGCAATATAATTAAAATTATTAGGAATATCAATTTATATTTCTGTTTATTTATAGATATGTGTACAGATAGGTATGTACATGGGTTGTATGTACAGTTTTTTTTAATTAATTTATAGTTTATGTATTAGTTTAGGTGTACACTTGCTGTATAAGATTCTATGTGCCATATATGTCTAAGTAAATCCTTAAAATATTTTATAATATAAATTCATATTAATAGTATTGATAGTATATTTATTATACTCTATACTCTATATATTTTATATTCAGCTACACATCTTACTTGATATGAAAAGATAATTATGTTGCAAATTCACATTGAATTATATAGAGAAACCCAAGTAGCCAAATTTGTGTATCAGCGTCTGGATTTGATTACTCAGCTTGAGACCACCAAGATCTACAATTGTTCCATTCAAAGACAACTTGTCAAATGATAGTTCTGTTTAAAGGAATTATTCCTGAGAGCTTAAGTTTCTACCACTGAGCAGCTGTTGTATGGATTTAAAATGTAATAATTTGTCATCAAATGTTCTTTTGAGAGAGAGAGAAAAAAATAATCAGCCTTGTTAGTTTTGTTGCCTGAAAAAATTGAATCTTGTACAACTAACAGCCAACATCTGTAACAAATAACGACAACTTCTCAGGGGAGCAAGTGGGAGCGTAGTGTAGGCTTTATAGAGGAGGTAAAAATCCCATTTTGTTCCAGTAGAACCTGACAATACTGTCTTCTCCATGTGGTTTTTAATCTCTTCAGGTTGATAAATTTTATGGCAGTATGATAATACTTACCTGCTGGTGGAGTTCATCCGTTGTAGCCAGAATTTCTAACTAATCTACCATAACATTTGAGAAAAGAGATCATATTCTTAGTCATAGTTCTGTCAGCGGTTGACCACATTGTGTAAATTAACAATACAACTCATTAACCCTCTTCTATTTACGTTGCATAGCAACAGCTCTTAAACTTTTGCCACGTAAACATATTCACCTAGCTTATGTGAACACCCCATAATGCATTCTGTAATACATAAAGATATGCCTACAATTAATGATTGCTAAAGTCTGAAAGTTGTGTATTCAGAACAAATAATTTAAAATGCAGTATTAAGTGTATAAAATAAGATGTGTGTGAGAATATTTGTGTACCTTAAGTCTTGCTGGTTTTGCTTTATAATCTGCAAAATAGATGTATCAATTAAAAGCCAATAAAATATAAAATAAGACAAAATTTATAAACAAAATATATTTTTGTGGAAATATACCCTTTATCTATCGAAGTCCTGTGTTTATACACTGTGGTGTAATTATTGCTAATCCATGTCTCAGACAAATACTTGCCAACTTCAGAGAAAGGTATACAATCTGTACAGTTTGGATGATTTGAACACCAGACATTCAGTTTGACATAAACAGCTGCATAACCCAACTTTTTGATTTATAAATGCTGCTGTAACTGTTATGCTCTGGCAACATTATTGAAATATAATGCTTTATAAGTAATTAGAGAAATTAAGCACCCACTAGGATGCAAGATTGCCAGGTTTGTGTAACAAACAGTCTAGTTATCTATTTAAGTTTATGTATGACATTGACATACAAAAATAAAATGTTATGATTTTATATCAGTTCGATGGTTTCAATCTTGGAAACAATTTAATATCAGTATTTTTTTAACGTAAATGCAAAGTGGAACGAAGGACTTTGTCAACATTGTATTTATAGCATGTAAAACATTGCCAGTAGGAGTTGATTATCTGTATGTGGCCCATCAATGGACTAGTCACCTTGATTAGAAATAAGCATGTATAGACAATAGATGGATGGATGGATGGATGGATGGATGAGCTTGCTGAATTGAATGAGCAAAGAAAAAAAATACGAAAGAGAAAACGGTATACACAGCCGGTAACACTGATCTGAGATATGGAGGCAGATGGACACTGGTCCGTTCCTCCTATACAATGATATGTGTTGTTATAATTCATGAGATGTCTCAGGTTTCCCATTGAACCTGAGTTAAAGGTCTCTCTCTGTAGATATGTGCTCACTCAGCGTAGCACGCCGCCATGTAATGAGACGTAATGAGGCCTAATGAGAGCAGCTGGGACGCTCACACACATACTCAGGGGAGTTACAGTCCACTTCATTCACCCGGCTTCCAGTTCACATTCAAACAATCTGTAGTTTGGTATATTGTTGGATCTGCTGTACAGATTAGCAAGGCTGTAGCTACTGTTTTCCAAACGCTAAGTGAACAAGAAAAATCCTACCAAAATTTACAATTATATTAAATAATTTATGAATTATAATTAATAAAAGTTGATAGATAATGATTGTGATAATGTTATATATCAAATATTCTCAATTTTGTCTGGAATTATATAAACACAACCTATCTTTTAAGACACAACCAATGTAAGAAACTGGTTAATTATTCATAAAGAAATCCCATTTGTCTTAAAGTCTCATTTGTAATAAGACTTTACATTATATTAAATCAGCTAAAATCTGTATAGACCCTAATACAGCCAAATTAAATACATGATTATTAATTGATATACAAACAAACAAAAAACAGATAAAGAAGTGTTTACCAATAGATTGGTGCCAGTAATTGGTGACTCTAAATTCAAAAGGTTGAATATTCAGTCAAGAGATGGCTTGTATCTAGAAATGAAGGTACCACTGTACACGCAGTATAAAATTGAAAAGCAATAATCTTTCAGTTTATTTTGTGGAAGGCAAAGATGGAGTTAGAGTTAAACTTCAGTTAGAATATGTAAGCATATCCACAACAAATACTGTAAGATGAACAACAAGAAATAGGAACAACAGAGGTAGTTGATTAATGGAGTTTTGTTAAGAGCATAGTTTACAACTATTTCAGCGATCATTAAAATACACTAATAAATTAACATGTAGAGGACGGGTGTGTGTGTTTTTTGCATATATACTATATATTTAATAACTCCCATGGCCACAGGTGTATAAAATCTAGCACTCAGGCATTTTGACGGTACTTGTCTGACTGCATCATACCAAGTGTAAAGTTTGGTGAAAGGGGGAATTATGGTGTTCAAGTAAAAGGAACTCTAAATGCTTTAGAATCCCAAGACATTTTGGGCAGTTCTATGCTCCCAACTTTGTGTGAACAGTTTGGAGCTGGTCCCTTTCTCTTCCAACATGACTGTGCATCAGTGCCGAAGCATATGGATAACAGAGTCTGGTGTGAATAAACTTGATTGGCCTGCACAGAGTCTAGACCTTAGCCTGATAGAGCACCTTTGGGATGAAGTAGAGTGGTGACTGAGAGCCAGGGCTTCTTGTCTAACATCAGTGTGTGAGTGGTCAAAAATTCCTATTCCTAACACATTCCTAATTTCTAACACACACCTTGTGGACAGCCTTTCCAGAAGAATTAAAGCTGTTCTAGCTGCAAAGGGTGGACAGGAATGGGATGTCACTTAAATTCATATTCGATGAGTAAATACTTTCGGCCATTTACAGTTTTCAGCATGCGATATTTGTTGGAGACAGCAACTAAGTCACGACATAAAAATTTCCTGAGCCAGAAACGTTAACCCCCAACAGTGGTAGTGAAAGTGGTAGTGCTAAGTGGTTATGGAGTTGAGATGACAGTCAAAAGATTAGGGTTTGATTCCCAGAAAAAGAATGTGTGATAGTAATAAACATATTATAACACTGTAATATTGTTCAAAAATTTTAACCATAATAAATCATCATCAGCATCATACTTTATGTGACTTTCACCTCACAGAACTGCAGTCTTTATGATTGTAATGTAATAAGGCTAGTTTAGATTGGCACCTGAAACTATATGAGAATGGAGACATTAGGAAGTCTGTACATCTGCATACAGTTGGATTTGTATTTATGCATTTCATTTACTTGTCTGGATTGTTGAGCGGTTTGTTTTTACAATTACATATATACATACACAAAAAGATCATTTTTTGAAATTTATAACTCTAAACAAAGATACATTTTTTCAAATGAAATACAAATTTCAGCCATTGCACAAGCACATTACATTAAATTCATCTTAACTGAGATGAATTATATCTGAGAAACTGCACTTTACACCTAGTTTAGGGAAACTTTTTATTGGTTACATGTTACTGATAAACGATAAATTAATGAAATGCAGAGCAAAATAATTCCAAATATGTGTAAAAAACCTTTTCTGTTTTATAAATAAAAAAAAGGTATATTGCTAAAATAAACAATGCAAATAAATAGCAATTTTAAAAATCTATTTATTAAATTTGAAATAAGCTGTAAAGTTGTAACATTTGGGATGTTATCTATGTTCTATATTTAAAAGTTGTTTAGTTTTCATTTTTTTCACATTTTAAAAACATCCAAGCTTTTTTGGAATTGGGTTGTATATTTGGTTCATATTTGATTCTATACTATACCGATATATAACAATATTTTTTACTATTATACGTTTCGCTTTACTTTTCTTTTCCTGTGTTCAAGATTTTTTTTTTTTCTTTTCAAACTACAAACTTATTCTTATTTTCAAACACACAAAAGATGAAAATATAATAATCTGACCACAAAAAGGTAAAATACTTTAGTACACTAAATTGTTTGCGATTTTGTTTATTAGTGAAGGATAGATTGCAAAATCCTTAATCTATTCAAAATCCTGTTAAGTTGTCTGACTCATTCCAAGCCATGTGTGTGTTTGTGCCAGTGTTGTTATAGTAGTGTCTTATCTATTTAAGATGTGATTACCAAAAAGCCTGAGGCCTGTGGAACACGACAATCCTTCAAACCACATTGTGACCTGTTTATTTGTAAAGTGTTTACGTGTTAACGAGCGGATGCCGTGTTTATGATCACACGACAATTTACAAATTATACATTGAAACCTCAGGATCACAAAAATATTTTGTTAGCAGTTATACGCCCTCATTGCTCTAAACACTGATTATCATGATGATTAATAATTATTGGGTCGCACAGGTGTGTTACAGCTGCACAAACAGTGATAGAGATGCACACACACACTTTTTGTTTAAAGTCTAGGACTAAAATGTGTGTGTGTACTCATGTCCAGCATTGTTTGTGCAGCTGCAATGCACCTAAAAAAGTGAAAAAAATGTCATCAGTCATTTAGTCATCAGATGGTTGTAGAACAGGAGGAAAGGTGTTGAACTGCTAACTAGAAGATCACCACCAAGTTGCCATTGCTGGGCCCCTAACAGAAGCGTTTAGTGTAAAAAACCATAAGGTCTGTATAAGCAACAATTAGCAACAATTAGAAATAAATCGAACTCAGTTCTACCTGGTCTCCCAATCAACATGCAGCGCCTTATGAATTTATCCAGATTGACTCACATTTGTCTTCTTTATACAGCTGAGCAATTAAGGGCCTTGCTCAGGGACAAGCTGTTACCAGCAATGTTAACTTGGTAGTAATGGGATCCAAACCCACAATTTTCAGGTTAGCATCCCAAAACCTTAACCACTGGTTCATAAGAAATGTAAGTGCATGGAATAATAGGTATGGTTTATAAAATAACAGGTGTGTTTAATGTAACAGAAGAATGTGGAGTGACAAACAGGCAGAAAGTTGCAATGTATATTACTTGGTTTATACTGACAAATCTACTAACTTCATTTTTGTACAGTGGTTCTCAGCGCAAAGCTAGTACCTATAAAATATTATTATAAATAATCATAAAATATGAGCGTTTGTATTTTAAAATAACACAGTATTGTTGGTTTTTGTGCTGTTCAGTCAGCCCCTGTTGTTTTTTTAACACTCTCTATATAGTTATTTTTTAATATAACCTATCACAGAATCTGGAAAAAACCTAGCTATATAGAGTGTGCAGACAGTCGAAGGCCATTCTCGAAACAGCAACTGTGGGCAGGATTGCTAAAAGACGGTAAACTCATCATTGTGAAGCACAGTGGCGTTTAGTGGAACATCGACTTGACTGTCATGAGAACATATGGCTGAATGTCAAGGTTGTAAAGAGATCTGGAAAATGTGGTGGTGTACTGTTCAAGGTCCTTTCCACCCACAAAACGTCTGCTGTTATGTACAAGATTAGTTTGATGAAACAATTGCAAACAACATCATGTAACATGCTCTGACTAGCATGGATTAGGTTTTGTTTGCCTGGAACTGTAATCAAGTAGTAGTCCAGAAATTTACATTTCCAAACTCAAAAATTACATCAGGAACTAGAACTAAATAATTTAATTCTGGGACCTCAAACCCAGGAACTTTAGCAAAGGAGCTGAAGATTGAAAACTAGAGCTGATGAATTTTAGAAACTTTCAGTTAGGACATTTAAAGAGAAGCAATACCCAATGACCTACATCTTCGAAAGTTACCTTAAGAACTTAAAAACCAGTAGCTTGAAAGTATACTGGTCGAGTACTTTACAATTTTCTTATAAAAGATTATAAAAAAGCTTAGTTTCAGCTAGGAAAATCAAGTCAGGAAATGAGCAAGGTTCTTGACCCCCAGTTGCTCAGATGTTTAGAAAATATAAATGTATGTCTGATTGAATTAGGGAATACTGGCAGTATGCCACTTTAGGCCAGTACAGGGACACTGCTAGAAATTCTGGACACTATATAAAAAGGATTATAAAGTTGGGGCCCCAATCGCACCCATTCTGCACTGTCATTTAGAATGTTCTAACCCACCTCCTTTAGCGGTGCCCCTGAGCCAGGAACATCTGTTGAGAAGCTGTAAAACCATAGTCAGTGAACCTAAAATCAGGAACTATAACAGAAACATCACTCAGAGAAAGCCAAAAACTTAAGACCAGAAATCTTTACATCAGGAACTATAAGTGATAACTTTCAGCCAGGAACTTTAAGTCAGTTAAAGAACTTGAAGTCACATGAAGTAGCTAAGATATATTAACTTAGAAATTTTTGTCTTTAGCCAATGTAACTATATGTGACTTTGTATCTGAAGAACTCTAGCCTTAGAACTTTTATACATACCATTCAGTCAAAGAGCTTTTTGTATAGAAATCTAGGTCATAAATTAGATAAATAGTCTTTATCTAAGAAAATTTTGCCCAAAATCTAAAATTAAACATTAAATTATCATACATTAAATCTTATGTACTTATAGCCAAGTATCTATAAACTCAAGATCAAGAACTTCACACAAAAAATTCTCAATCAAGGAATTTAAACTAAGAAACTTTAAACTACAATTTTGACACATTTCAAACTCTGGTTAATCTATTTACAGCATCACAGCTGCCACTGTCATAGCACTTCTTTTCCAGGTCATGAAGAAGAGTTCATATTATCATAGTGTTTAAGTGCTATTTTTTTTTAGGTTTACCGGTCATTAAATTACAACGGGACTCCTGAGGAAGAAGTAGCAAAAGTACTTTTCCTTACATGTTGAAATGCTTTGACTGTGTGCTTTCCGACGGTTCTATATTCATTCATTCATTCATTCATCTCCTTTACCAGCTTATTCCCAAATCCGGGGTCACAGGGGTCTGCTGGAACCTATCCCAGCGCACAT
>JAOTQW010000015.1:974882-991117 GCA_026260075.1 Sisor rabdophorus
GACCTTCTTGTTGTGAGGCGACCGTGCTAACCACTACGCCACCGCGCCGCCCCATCGACAATACCATATAACCATAATGTTGGCGAAGAGTGTAAACTTTAGCCGCATTCATCACGAAACTTGGTAACTGAAGGACATTATTTTTGAAAGCATTTGTAAACGGCTTGATTAAAAAAAGGCAAGACCCAACAATGAATTAATTTAATCAGGCACTTATCGCCTGTACAATTATAGGGTGGTTGTGTACCAAATTATCAACCAGCATCCAGCAAACGTTTTTTATTGTTATATGCAACTAGTGTGAATGTGTATGAAGGTTTTATAGAGAGTATGACATTTTTCTGTGTTAATTACTATGCTCAGTATACAAATAGGATGTTTTATTGCATCAGAAAGGGGAGGGAACTGATTAGGGCTATTTTCGGATGAGTAATATAATATAGAGCGTGTGATTGAGTTAAACTGGGTCAGATTGAAACGTAACTCTGTGAAGGGATTTCCAAACAGCATCAGGTTGTAGCCACAGCTGCTTTATGATCATATTATTATATCTGAATATGGTGGAAGATTTTATGCTTCATTTAATTTAGTTTATTTTAACTGTTGTCTTCCAGCAAGAAGGCCCAGGTTCGTATCTCCTGCAGGTGTCTTTCTGTGTGGAGTTTGCATGTTTTCCATGTGGGTACTTCCTCCTACAGTCTATGTTAGGTTAATTCATATCATCTATGTTAGGTTAATTAGTAATTCAGGATGGGATTGCCCGTGGAAGTGAGTGTGGCCCTGTGATGGACTGATAACCTGTTCATGATGTGCCCCTACTGCCTTTCACCTTTCAGAGTGCTGAGATATTCTCCACCAGACTTCTGTGACCCTTCACTTCTGTGAAATTAGGGCCTAAGCGGCTATAGAAGATGAATGAATTACTAAATTACCTGACATATTATTTAACTCATTGCTGGGTAAAACAGTTGTTACATGGACAATGAACACACCCATGGTTGCACAGCTTTCTGTGGCTTTCTGTAGTCAGGGTCTAAAAAAATTTATCCTGATCCTGTTAGGCGAAACAGTTGAATATTAAAAGCAAAGCTAATCTTAAGTACTAGATTTATCATATGCTATAATCAAAATTTACTTTTTTTGTGTCTTAAATCAAGAAAAAAAAAATACAAAATCATACGTACACATATGCATAACCACTAGAGGGCAGTAAAGTAACAATTAAAACGCAACAAAACTGAAAGAGAAATATAAAGGTTTGTTATAAAATAGAAATAAATGATAAGTATTATTAAATATACATTCATTTATAATTTATGGAAATGTGTTTTAGTAAGCATGCAAGCATGCATTTGTGTTTAGACAATGTTCCTATAGATTTTTCTTCTATTATTTATTCTATAACCACCTTAAATTTCTAATAATGTTTTTTTTTTTCATTGTTGTAGGATAGGTTTTCCTAGGCGCTCAGGACTGTGTCACTTATATCGCCTTGGTAACACAAATCACAGGAGAGTAGCAGGTGTACTGTGTGTGCGTGTGTAATACAGTGCTTTAAAACACAGTGTGTGTTACCATAGACACCTAAAGTGTTTACTTACTTGTAAGCGTCTATAAAGTCTAAATAATGGAGCAAGCCTCCAGACTGGTACACTGTTAAATCGTGTAGAGATGCTGAGTGGACCAAGCTAAACGGATGAAAATATGCTTGAAAGTGTACAGTGGCCAACTGACAACGGTCAGGCTTGAACCCAGGGCCTTTCCGGTCTTCCAATCAACAACTCAGCACCTTTACTATTTGAGCCACCACTGCCAAGGTTCTTCCAGTATGAATTCGTCTGAAGTTCAGAATAATCTGTACACTAACAGTATTTTTATAACTTTACTAAAATTAATTACAATTGCTCTAAAAAAAGAAGTAGTAATTTTCTGGTTATTTATAAGTCTAGTTGCAGTACAGATGTTGTGGACTATCAAAAATGGCAGAATTAGTTTTAAAAATGGTTAAAATAGTAAACTTACAAGTACACCTCTAGTGATCTTAGTTACTGACTACAGAAAGTCAACGTGGGATTTATAGGCGACACGGTGGCGTAGTAGTTAGCATGTTTCCCTCACAGCAAGAAGGGGTTTGATTCCCGGGTCTTTCTGTGCAGAGTTTGCATGTTCCCCCTACACTTGTGTGGGTTTCTTCCGAGTACTCTGGTTTCCTCCCAAAGTCTAAAAACATGTACATTAGGTTAAGTAGTGATTCTAAAATGCCCATAGAAGTGAGTGTGAAAGTGTGTGGTTGTTGGTCCACGTGTGGCTCTGCATCAGACTGCCGACCTGTCCAGGGTGTACCCCCTGCATCGCCCTACGTGTGCTGGGATTGGCTCCAGCAGACCCCGTGACTCCAGGCTAGAAAATAAGTGGGTTAGAAGATGAATGAATGAATGAATTTGTACTTTACGTGACCTTCAGTTAAGTAAATAAATGAACCTTTAGGTTGACAGTAGCATTTCCACTATTTCACCGACACCCTTATCCAGAGTGACGTACAACTGAGCAATTGGGGGTTAAGAGCCTTGCTTAGGAGCCCACAATGATGGCTTGGTGGTGCTGGGAAATGAACCATGGTCACGTTTTTTAAAGTAATCCTATTTGTTTTGCATGAAATAAAGTGGTTCAGGTTTTAGACTGCTGCCTGGAAGACTGCAGATTCACTACCTGGCTACTAAACAAGACCGTTAACCCTCACCTGCTTATTTGGATAAAGAGAATGACGTCCATGTAATATTTCAAATATGCCAAATAAACATTATTACAAACCACAAGCAATGATATAAAGCTTCTTAAAAGGGAAAAATGCCAAGATCATGTTGCCATAGTGTCTGCAGTAACTCTACAAAAATATATTTTACCTTATTCTGCGTAGCCCACACTGAGTAGATTTAAAAAAAAAACCCAGGCTTACAATGCAACAATTGCTGGTCCAACTGTATCTGATTGCCATGTCACACTGTAGTATTTATTGTCAGACTGTAGCACGGTTAAAACGCTCTTCAAAATGTACACACACAAGAAGACCCGCTTTTCCTGGCTTCAGGAGACCCCAGTGACCCCGGATTCAGGAATAAGCGGTTATCGAAGATGAATAAATGAATGTGGTAACAATGTTTGGGGGACTTTTTTTATATATTTTTCGGCTTAATTTACACTAAAACCACTATGTTGATCTTCAATTCATTCTACAGGATTATTAGTAGATAAGTAAATTTTGCAATTACTTCCAAACCTTCTTCCATTAGATTAATAGAAGTTTAACAGTAAATGTTTGGTGAAACATGTACCCGTTTCTGGATTCATAAAGTGATACAATCCTACAAAAAGGGTCACATGACACATTTTGTTCTTCATAAATAAGCAATTGATAAAATAGACACCATCGTCTAAATCAGTTCTTTAACCAAACCTGAATTCTTCTTATGATAACCCAATTTGCCTGACTACCAGTCACTTTGATATTTAAACATGATACTGATCTGTTCAGCGCCTGGTGAGGCACTTTATATTCAAAATATCCATTGTTCATTGTGCCCAAAGTGAGTTTTTCTGTGCACTGTACTTCACTGGATGTTTTTAAAAAACTTTCACCAAGCTCCACCTCGGCAGAATAAAGAATGTCCCTCCCGTCCTGTCCTGTCTGAATTTCAATGCGTGAAATCATTACTGGTTTCTTGAAAACTAAAAGAAAGAAGTCCCCTACGTTTATAGGGGTCATGCCCCAGAAATAATTAGTTCCTTGATTGTAGGCTTCATCTGGTTTATAATTTTTAAAATCTTTTATGTTAGTGTGAACAGAGGCTGGGGGGTTATCAGCAGGATTATTTTGGAAGTCGTCATCTTTGAGGCGATTGTAGGTTCCCTGAAAAGATGAATAGGTCCCCATATGCTGGAACAGGGACGGGCGAAAGCGGATTATCTTGTTCTGCATGAGCAAAGTTCGGAAGTGCGACAGGAGAAAATCACAAGGCATTTCCTGATAAAACAAAAAGAGGAAGTGAGCCAGACGAGGAAGATCTTCAGAACGGTACAGTTTCCCAATGTATCCCAGTTTGGAGAACTCCAGCGTCACCCATGGCGAAGCGCCCTGTGAACGAATGTGACCCCGAATGGAGGTCAGAAATCCTTTGGAGCAGCTCACATCGTCCTCCAGCATGATGTAGTACTTGGAAAGCCTGGCACTAAATTCCACCAAGAAAGCGTAGTCTACGTTTTGCTTGGATCGGAAGGTCACCCGATCCGGGGCGTCGTTAAAGTTCCTTTTTAGGCCTGTAAGGGGAGGGTAGTTCTCCTCATCGGCATGGATTACCAAAAGCTGGCCCTGCATCAGTCTTTCAGGGAACAGTTGCTGAATGGTGGTTAGCATTTTGTGAACCCATTTCAGGTCAAAATCAGCCAGAAGAACCACCACCACCATCACAGAAAGCTCCTCATCTGTTGATTGACTGAAAATAGAGCGAAGGGTCTGCAGTAGATAATCTTCTTTTTTCCTCTTCACAGAAGAGAGACCTACAGTGAGATACCCTAAAAAATGCAAAAATTACACAAAAAAAAACACTATTTACTTTTATGGCATTTGGCAGACACCAATATCCAGACAAACTTACATTTAATGTAATTATACAACTAAGCAATTGAGGGTTAAGACACTTGCTCAGGGACCTAGTTTTGTATATCAAGCAATGTTTGTTCGTACTTTGGTAAGCTGGAGTATGTCCTGCTAACAATCGAACAGAATCTCTGAAACAAGGGCTGTTCTGCTGAGAATCGTGAGAGCATTTTTCACTGCTGTAGTTACCAAGAATCCAGGCAGCATCCTAAAACAAAATATATTAATTTAGTATGGTACAATTATGTCTTATTTCATTCTTTTTTACAATTGTATGACCAGTTCACCATTTCACTTGTACAATGGTCCAAAATCAAATCTGCCTTTTTGTGTTGCCTCAATAGTATTTGTAGCATAGCATAAGAGTAGAGTTTCTTAAAAGGGTTGATGGCATACAAAACACTTGGTTTATCAGGTTTATGGGCTTTTCTTAATGTCATAGGGAAATGCCAAAAGAAAGTAAGAAGTCAGTAAAAAAAACAAAAATTGGAAAAAAACACGCTTAGAACCTTACAGAAAGAATAAGCAAAACTTCAGAAAAAGATCATCTTCAAGACCTCATAGGCAGTCGATATAATCAAATTTATCAGCAGGATGCCATAAACTGACAGGGAAGCAGAAAGCTATAAACGTGAAATAAACCATTGCCACTCCTGAGTGAGAGACGAGAACAAAGCCAAGACAAAATAAAGTTACGAACAAAATCGAGCTCTTTGTTTCTAAATAAAGTTACACACAAAGCATATTGTACTGGGAGACATGGCACCCATCAAGAACATGGTAACTGCAGAAGACTATACGTAATATTTCTGTCAGACAGGTACTGACAAAACACACAACTTGTATATACACAAACATAATCCTACTGTTTGTAAAGGAGTTCATTGCCTGACATCACCATCTGGGTGTTTGATCCCGATTTTTCATTTAGATTTCTGTTTGCTAACTTATTTCCTGTTATCTTTCCTGTTTGTCATCTTTAATGAATCTTTTACATTGAAACTGCATCTGTACTCACATGAAATTGGGAAAATAAGGAAATAAAAAAACATGGATGACAGTAAATCCATAGAAAATGATTTGGAAAAAAGAAATGGTACTAAAATTAGTAGTTAATAACTAAATGTATGTTATTCACTGAGGTTAAGGGAGTGGGATTTATGGTCAAACCTAGCACATGGTGTGTCTCATGCATGACCTTGGGCCCTAAATTTAGTTAAATCCTATAAAAGAAATCTCTGTTGGATGAGTTAAAACCTTAGGCTGAATAAGAGAGAGAGAGAGTGAACAAAAACAGGCTGCACTTCTTTTGACAAAAGCAAAACCTCTTTATTTAGTGTTTGTGTGTGTGTGTGTGTGTGTGTGTATACCAAGCTTTTTGTTTCTTGTTTTGCCTCGTCTGTTATCCTCTTCGAGATATACAAGCAGGTAAGGATAAGCAGACCAACGAGCACCTGTACAAGTTTTTTCATGTAACATCTCATCCTGAAGATGTCTGTGAATAAAAAGTAGGTTACCAGACACACGCTCTTCATCAGACTTCATCATGCCTGAAGCTGTTACTAACATTATAGGACATCAGTATTACTTATAAGACATATATAGACATCATCTACCATCAATTAGTGGGCTTTACACAGTAGGCTGTTGAAAGGCCAGTCCATCAGTTCAGACTCTACTTGCCACTGGTTCTCTTCATTCTGTGAGAGTTTACAGGAGAAGTATCTTCATTAGTACCGGCCACATTTTGAATCTCACAACCAGTCTGGTTTCAGAGCTACACGCTTTATAGAGACTGCCCTCTTTATGGTCACTCGGTTGCTTGTGCATTCTCTTGTAACTTATACTGAACTAGACTTACACAATTGACTTCTGTCAGGACAACAACTACATAATGTTTCTGCACGCATTGTTTACAACTTCCCAACATAGCAGGACCGTCTCATATCCAAGCACTCATCACTCCTCACATCGCACCCTGCTCCTTCAGATCCACCAACACCGCTCGACTAGTCCCACCATCCCCTAAGACGCATGATCAGTATGCCTCTAGACATTTATTTGTTTTGACACCAATATAATGGAATAATGTCAGAACAGCCAAGTCAATGAGTGTCTTCAAGAGACAACTGAAGACAAACACCCTTCTCATATATGTAACTCTATGCTGAACTTTTCAACAGTTTGTGGCTTTTTAAACTTTGTTTTGTTATCTAACATGCAGTATTGAGCTGTTCAATAATAAGACTCAAAGCACATTTGTACTTTGCCCTGGAATGTCTGCTAAATGATAAAGATGTAAAGTAAATAATTACCCATGCATCCCGGAGGTACACCTTCTCTAATCTACAAAGCTAGAAAAATGGCAAAAACTTCACATCTTGATTGTAAAGATTTGAATTATTGACAAGTGTCATTTAACAAAGGTAAATATTATGTAGCATTTCAATATGATTAGAAATTTGGTCAATTTGAATACTTTTTTTAAGATTTAAGTTGAAGAATTGAGATGAAAAACCAGGAACATTAATTTCTATGTTAAAATATGTAAAAATAAATAAAATATGTAATAAAATAAATAAATACAATAATTAAATATGTAAAAAAAAAAAGAAAAAAAAAGCAACCACTCACAACGATGGGGAAATTAAAGAGTTACAAATCAAAGTTCAAATGTGAACAACACAACAACACACCCATCGTCCGCGATTCGAACCCAGGACCTTTTTGTCGTGAGGCGACAAAAATAGCACATGCATAAGCCTGCGCGAGCTAGTCTTGCTATCATCTTCGCGGTTTCCTCCGGTTACTCCGGTTTCCTCCCACAGTCCAAAAAATATGCAAAAAATGTGGTTGATTGGTGATGCTAAACTTGCTTATAGGAGTGAGTGAGTGTGTGTAGTTGTTTGTCTATGTGTGGCCCTTCGATGGACTGGCGACCTGTCCACGATGTGACCCTGTCTCTTGTCCTATGTGCGCTGGGATAGGATCAGCAGACAAAATGTGGAAAAGGCAACCCGTGACCCCCAGCTAGAGAATAAGCGGGTACAGAAGATGAATAAATGACTAGAAAAAGAAAAAAATTAAAGACAAAGAAGTTACACAACTTCAGTCAAACAACTATATAGGTTCTTACCCAATCCGCAGCTGTTGAAAAGCACTGATATAAACTCCAGAGGTATCAGGATGCTAAAGTTTGGGTCGAATTTATCAGGTTATTATAATCCACATGTCCGGGTTGCCTTTATTCTTGTTGCCTTTTCCACGTTTTGTCAAAAAAAACCCTTTATGACCCGTTTTTCATGTTTTAGTAATAGCGACTTGTGGAGCAGGCAGGATGTTTCTCCATCACTCATTCATTTCCGTGTGCGCTCTCTCTCTCGCTCTCTCTCACTTACACACACACACACACACACACACACACACACAGTCATGTAAAGTAGTTAAAGCTCTCTAAAGGTAATATACAGATTGCATGGGCGACAGAGACTGTTTCCCAAACACCCCTAATTATTCTAGACTTCATTCTTTTGCTTTCCCCATTATTTACATCATTTAATCACCACACTTCTTTTAGTTTTAACATGTTATAAAATAGAAAATAACAGAAAATACCATCCAGCCACTTTGTCAAGAGTTTCCACCGGAAATAGTAGTGCTTGAGTTACACACACACACGTCATACAGTTGTTGTAAATATTATCTATACAGGCAGACAGCCAGTGTTAATGAATTAAATATATGTAGGAAAGACCCAGAAAAACAGGGGGTTCGATTCCCAACACCACCAAGCCACCACTGTGGGCTCCTGAGCAAAGCCCTTAACCCCCCCCCAATTGCTCAGTTTTAAGTAGCTCTGGGTAAAGGCATCTGACAAATGCTGTCTTCCCCACATATATTTAATACATATTTATTTATTGACCCATTAACACTGGCTGTCTGCCTGTGTGTGTGTGTGTGTGTGTGTTTATTGATATCTAAGCAATGTTTTAATAGGATCGTTTTATGGTGAACACTTTTACAATAAATAACTCTAACTCTGAAACATCAATTTCTTTGTACTTGTAAAGTAAAAAAAATGATTATAGCTTATTTTATGTGGGCAAAAATTTGTGGACACCTCAACAGCAGCCCCACATACATTTCGTGTGTTTAATCCAAACTGCTGCCACAAAGTCTAAAGTACACAGATGTCTAGAATTTTTTGCTTATTTACATTTACAGCATTTGGTAGACTCCCTACTTCAGAGCGTCTTCCTTCTTTATACAACTGAACAATTGGAAGTGTTGCTTAAAGACCCAACAGTGGTAACTTGGCGATGCTGGGAATCGAGCTCTGATCTTCGAATTAACACCTTAACCACTGAGCTGCACTTCACCATGTTTATGTTTTAGCCACTGCATTATTTCGTCACAGGAACAAAGAGACCCAAACATGCATGACACAATAAATTACAATATTTTAAAGTTTTAGTATGAGTGAAAGCAATTTAACATGATAACTGTTATGGCAAAAGTGATAAGATTTTAGGTTTAATATCTACTAAACACCAGGAATCGAAATACACTTCCTTGTTAAAGCATGACAAAACATTGCAAATATTCATTCATTTATCTTCTATACCTGCTTATTCCCAAACCCGGGGTCACAGGGGTCAGCTGGAGCCTATCCCAGCACGCATATAGCACGGGGTACACCCTGGGCAGGTCACCAGTCCATCTTAGGGCCACACAGACACAATCACATGCACTCACACTGACTTCTATGGGCAATTTAGAATCATCAATCAACCTAATGCACATGTTTTTGGACTGTGGAAGAAAACCAGAGTACCCGGGGAAAACCCACACAAGCGCGGGGATAACATAAAATTCGAACCCAGGACCTTGTTTGTGTAAGGCAACTGTGCTAACCAATACACCGCCACCATTGCAAATATACATCACACCAAACAAACAAAACAACATTTTACTTAGCTTTTTGTTAAACAATCAGTAAAGATGATATATCCCATGTCTAGATATGATATGTCTTCTGTCTCTGTTTATTTGTCTGTCCTTGTCAGAGACAAAGTACCCTTATTTAAAAATAGTTTATAAATGAAACAACACTGTAGATAAAAATGTTTTATTCAAGAATAAAAACTGTCTGTTGGTTTTGAAATAAATATCAGTCTGAGTTAGCTGAGCTTAAAGTGTGCAGGACATTTAAGACTATGGACACAAAGCCATTGATGACTTCCTGGTTCTCTGGGTGTTGTTTGATTGACAGCAAGAAGTTGTCAGATGTGTCTTGCAGGATCTCAGCGAGGATCACGCTGCCACCACTCCAGCTGTACATGTAAAGCTTCCAGGGACGAGCATCACTGCGGCTATAGGCCAAAATCTGGATCTTTACCAACTGGAAGGCGGAGTTAAGAGTGTCCGGGGAGACGGAAGGACGAGGGACATCCAGACACTGACGATGCACCACCTGCAACTCCATCCACAGCTTTTCAAAAGCATCATGGGATACCAAAGGACTCAGGGATAGCCTTGGTTCTTCTGAGGCGAGAGGTCGGTCATCGGTTCCTCCTGCTAACATAGACATATTGTGGCAGGGTCATAATGATGTCATATCCTTAACATATTTAAACTCTTCTTATTTTGCAAATTTTAAAATAAAAATTAAAGAATTGTGTACCAAGTGTACCTTCTCTTTGGGTTCCATTCTCATTCAAATCATTTATCCTGCCATGATCCGGATTATTTATTCTGATCTTACTGTCCCCATCAGAGATCTCTTCAGGAACATCCTGAGCACTGCTTTCGGCTCCTAACAGAGGATCCAGCTTGTTAAAACTGGAAGCCCAGTGGTTGATAGGTTCCTCAGTTCTTCCCGTAATGACAGTCATAGATGGGTCTGATTTAGGTCCCAAGAGAACCTTGCGGGTTTCGTTCACGCCACATTGCAGGAGTCTGTAGTAGAGCAGAGCTCGGTCGCGCACACACATGTCACTGTCCTCGTCTGTGGTGGAAAACAAAACGTGAAGCGCCTGAAAACACGCTGGTCTTTACATATTCAACCTACTCTTTCGTAACTACAGTTCTATCGGTATCCTTCTGAAAACTGTGTGAACCTGCAGCCTCTAAGAAATAAAAGAAAACAGTTTTAAAGCACAGCAATTGTTTTTGTGATGTCTGTGGTATTTGATAATATTTATCCACCACTTTAATAATGATCATGGAGCTAATGCCTATCTAGCATTCATTTAACGCCATCTAATTTTAATCTAACACTCCTCTTACATTTATCTAATGTTCATTTATTTATTTAATGTCTATTGTTTAATCTTTATTTTTAGGGCTTATTTTTTGCTCATCCAGCACTAACATTTAATCAACATTACGTTTATATAACCTTCATCTTACTGTTCAACCAACATCCGTCAAACATATATCCAACAGCCGTCTAACATTTATCCAACAGCCGTCTAACGTTGCTCCAATGCGCAACGTTTATCCAAAATCTGTCCAACGTTCATCCAACGTCTAATGTTTATCCAACATCTGTCCAACGTTCATCCAACATCCGTCTAACATTCATCCAACATCCCAATATCCGTCTAACTTTAAGCAACATATGTCTAAAGTTCATCCAACATCTGTCTAACGTCTATTCAACATCCGTCTAACGTTTATCCAACATCTGTCTAACGTTTTTCCAACATCCCAACGTCCGTCTAATATTTATCCAACATCTGTCTAATGTTCAGCCAACATCCTAATGTCCGTCTAATGTTTACCCAACATATGTCTAAAGTTCACCCAACATCCGACTAACGTTTATTCAACATCCGTCTGACGTTTATTCAACATCCCAACGTCTGTCTAATATTTATCCAACATCTGTCTAACGTTCATACAACATCCGCCTAATGTTTATCCAACATCCTAACATCCGTCTATTATTCATCCAACATCCGTCTAACGTTAATCCATATGTCTTAACATTCATCTAAAATCTTTTTAACATTTAACGCTAATTTAATATCTTATCAAACCTTATGCAGCTAACAATGCACATCTAACGATTAGCTAACATTTACCTCACATTTAAAACATTTATTTAATGCCCCTCGGAAATTGTGAGGAATATAACAGGGATGCCCTGAGATGAACTGATGACCTGTCCAGGGTGTACTCCTGCCTCTCGCCCAATGTGTGCTGGGATAGGCTCCAGCAGACCCTGCTGACCCAGAGTAAGGGAATAAGCGGGTATAGAAAATGAATGAATGAATGAATAAATAACATGGACGAAGTAACTAGACCGAATGATAATACTAAGCAAAGTGCAAAAAATTCTTACTTCTTACATACCAATTAAGTAGTGTAAAAGACGGCCCAGCATGTCCTGCGTCTCTGCAGGCCGGGACAGAAATAATTTCAGTGTTGCTGTGAGCAGTTCCTTCTTTACTGCGGAGGACTTCTCCATCTTTATTCCATCTATGAAGCCTTCCAATACATAGGGGGCGTTATTGATCTGCTTTCCATGCATTCCAAGTAGCCATAACAGAGCCTGTTTTCCCTGAGACAGAGCAGTCCTTATTAATGATAACGTGTATTTAACACTTATCTAACAATCACAAGATAATCATCGAAATGTTAACATTTACCTAACACTTATTAAACCTTCTTTCAACACTCATCCAACATTTGTCAACATGTATTAAATGCCTAATTTGCTTCGGTCTTACAACCAACACTCATGAATTGTCTAACGTCTGTCTAACCTATCTAACGTCTAACTGACGGCTGTCTATCATGTATGTAATATAATTTTAATGCCTCTCTCAAACCAAAATATAATATAAACATCTATCTAACGCTAGTTCACCACTGGCCTTCTATTCATCTCGCTTATAACCGAAGGTCAATGAACCCTCGCCTGAACCTTACTTCTGCCTGACTAGAAAAATGAAACACAAATAACCTAGTGTATACAACATGAAAATTTCCCAGCCTGCAAAAATATGCAAATAGTTTAACACAGGCAGAATAATGCAAATTCAGGAAACAAAAACTACCAGTCTAAAAAAATTATGTTTAGTTTGCACATTTAGAAAGGACTTGTATGTTAAAAGGTTTATGTTTTAACACCTCGTCATCTTGTGGTAGATTGTCACAGCCCTCGACAACACAACAAACGGCTGCAATGCTTTGGGGGCAAAACCAGGCCAGGTCTCTGTACGTCTGTAACACAGCTACACATACACAAAAAACAATATACTTTTATTCATTCATCTTCTATACCGGCTTATTCCCTACTTGGGAATGAAATGAAATTCCAGGCACGGGATCTTTCTGTGCGGAGTTTGCATGTACAAAAAAACATGTAAATAAGGATGATTGGTGACTCTAAATTGCCCATAGAAGTGAATGTGAGTGTGTGCGGTTGTTTGTCTATATGTAGCTCTGTGATGGATTGCCTTTTGCCCTATGTGAGCTGGGATAGGCTCTAGCAGACCCCCATGACCCCGAGTTTGGAATAAGCAGGTATAGAAGATAAGTGAGAAAAAGAATTAAATGTGCTTGAGATTGTGGCATCACAAAATCCTTGAAAGATTACAATAAATTAGCTGTAGAAATTCAATAAGCATTTTGCATAATTAAGCCTTCTTTCTTCCAGGAATCCTGAAAGTTCAGAGCACTTGAAGTAAAATGTCTGCTGCCAACTGCTGCCGGCTGAATTCTCATTTGCAAAACGCCTCGAATGACGCTGTATGTCATACAACAGGGCGGATTTCAGCGTGTTTACACGAGAACTGAAAAGTTTACTGGGAAGACAGGAAAAACAGACACCTATCTGGAGGAAGGCAAATCTAAGTCTAAAAACAGTTGGCACACGAACACCTTAACAATTTTTAATAATAATAAAAAAAAGTGCAGGCATTTATTTGATCACAAATATGAAACAATAATCTTAGTACCCCTAAAATCAGCGAATGAAACAGTGGGGGTATTATTTACCAATTGAGGTATTTGTGTGTGTGTGTATCTCACCAGAGGTAATATGTTCCTGTTTTAGTGCCAACAATCCTGTAAGAATCTCCAAGCACTTTTCTGTATAAGTTCTCCCAATGCGACCTACACAACAAGATAGACATTTTAATCAGTCACCATTAATTAACACCCATTTCCCAGAAAATCCTACAACTTATCTAATTATTACATAATATCTTATTTATGTTGAATTACTTCTGTATCCTCCCACATACGAAGAAAAGGTTTGACGAACCGAGGAAAATTGGTTACTTCATACGCTTTCACTTTTACTAAACATCCAGAAAATGTCTTTGAATGTCGCATCCGGATTTAAGCCAATTATGCTTCATCATTTCTCCAAAAGATATTACTCCTTAATTTACTCCTTATGTTATTAAAAAAACACCTTTTTAATGTATTAAATGTTATTTATGCCTTTCTTTGCTGTCCGAATAATTTCACATTCCACTTCTGTGGTGGGAACTACAAGTAAGTTGTGTTTACACACTTGTCGGAAAAGAACATGAAACGTAGACAACAACAGGTTTCCACAATCACTCATTCATTACAGGGGTCTGCTGGAGCCTTTCCAAGCTCCCTAAGGGTGAAAGGCAGAAAGGGTACAACTTATCACAGGGCCACACATGCACTCACGCATATGAGTTCACACAGGTTTTTGACCCCTCGCCTGGAAATCGAACCTGAAACCTTGCTGCGAGGTGGTAGGGCTAACCAATAAGCCACCGTGCTGCCCAGGTTTCTAAATATACACGTTTTTTTCCATTTACTTTTATTTTGATGGCATAACATGCATTAGTGTTAGCTAGATCAACAATAAATGTAGAATTGTATTAAGAATCATATTAGGGTATGATGTTAGGGAATAAGTGGATTAGGGTTGGAGTTTGTGTTAGGTGTCAGGGGTTAGAGTTAGCGTTTAAGGGGTAAGGGTTAGGGTTGGAGAAAGTGTAAGGTGCTTAGGGTAAGGGGTTTTTAGGGACCCGGGTTTTATAAATTAGCATATCCCAGCAGCACTAAAGTAGTATACAGACAGCCTTCCCCAGTTGTAATTACTACTTAAGGGGACCTCCCAACTTTTATTTACAATCGTTTCGACATCATGCAAGATCAGCATATCTTTTTTAGGGTATTTACGTCTAATCTAACTTAAAAGAGCCGCTCTGCAGTTTGAACTTATGGCCTTAGAAAGCAGGTTCTAATACTGAAAAATGCTATTGCCTGATGATGGAGTGACGTCTACATAAACGTTTGCGTTTTTAGAATAATTAAAAATCTAGAAGTACATCAGATTATGACAATGTTAACACATTGCACTGTTTATATGTTTAACACAAACAGTGATTGTTACCTATTGCTTTAATGGCGGCCTGCGCAAGTTCACTACAGACGTCAGTGCAGTAACTTTTCAGTTCCTCCAGGATCAATGCTACGTTCTCGTCGTTCACCAGCTCCACTAGAATCTCCATTTTTCGGAGTTTGACGTAGGCCGGTTCGGAGAATGCACAAAAGAAGCGCTTGTAATGGCTGCCATATGCGGTTGGCTGACTGCGCAAAATCTGCTGCACATGGCATAGTGCTGTAAAACGCATTTCCCGGGTGGCAGCACCGCAGGTGGCAAGCAGAGGGCCCCGAGCACGCATGAGGGCGTCAGCCTGTACTGTTGGGTTGGCAGCAGCTAGATGCAGAAAAAGGCGAAGTGTAGCAGCCATAACAGGTGGCTGAGGGCTGAGCAGAAGAGTATCAATCAGGCTGAGGATGTCGAAAAGTTCTTCATCGGTACGGGGACGATAACGCAGGAGGAATGTTAGAACTTCACTCTGAGACCAGCTGTCCAAATCGTTTAGCCTAAAATAGAGAAGAAAAAAAGTGATGAATACAACTTTTTTCTGTGCTTGATACGAATTCCTTAAAGGCAGGCCACACCTTTAATAACACCTCCTTCACTTTAAATAAGAATGATAGGCCCAAAGGCCACGCCTTAATCACCAGAATGACAGGAACAGAGGCCTTTTTCACTGGAATAAACAGCCCCAGAGGCCACAGCCTCACAGCGTGACTCACAGATAATTCAACAGAACTTTTTGTGACAAATATTTTAATTTTGCTCAGCTGATTCTGGCTATAAAAAAACCACAATAGATTATTGTAAAGGTTGGACCTGTTGAGGAGATGGTGTGCGATAGGTTTGTTAATGACAACGCCTCCTTCTTGTTGCAAAATTTCTTCCAGAGCTCGCAAACAGTTCACCATTACTACAGGGTCAGGATCCCTCAACAGAGAATATAGCTCGTTTACCATACTGCCATCTGCAGAAAAACCATCACCATCAAGAAATAAGCAAGCAAAAAAGCAAGCAAGAAAGAAGATACAAGATAAATAAAAAAAGGGAAAAAAGTTGAAGAAAAAAAAAAAAATTAAATTGATTTTTTTTATCTGCTTCATGCACATCGATGTAAATGACTTTGTCGCCCCTATGTGGTTTAAAGTTGTTTTACATAAACTTTGAACCTGAAATTCTAAAAGTACACAATATATA
>JAOTQW010000015.1:991217-1005369 GCA_026260075.1 Sisor rabdophorus
ATTCGAACCCAGGACCTTTTTGTTGTGAGGCGACGGTGCTAACCACTGCGCCACCGCGCCGCCCTTTTCTTTTGTCATTTTTCAACACTAATTTCTATTTGCCCTAACTCTGTACGTGTCTTCTTTTTCTGTCTCATAATCCCCCCTTTCATCTTTTTTGTCTTTTTTCCTTTTTTCCTTTTCTGTCTCTTTTTTTTAACCTTTTTGTACCGTTTAGTTCAGTATTTCCTCACTCCAATTTCCTTTGCTGTGTAATTCTGTCATTCCCTAGTTCTTCCTCCCTTCTTCCTTTTTATTTTTGAATCTCTTCATTCATTCCTTCTTTTCCTCTCTCCTTTCTTTTCTTACTCCTTACCCCCTATCTCATTCTCACGTTATACTTTTAATTTTTTTTTCTCTCTTTCTTTCTCTGTTTCTTAAACCCGTATTCGTCCTGTCTTTTCCTACATCACTCTCTAGAGTCTTGTGTACTTTTTTAATTGATTATAATACTAGAGGTATTTTGTCACTGTTTTTTTTTGTGTTAGACTTTAGGGGAATATTAGTAGTAGTGCCATAATGTACATAAAAATTCTTATGGCTCCTTTTATGTTGTCTTTTACAGGTTTACAAAGAATCTGTCTCCAGATAAGATCAACCTCAGCACACTAAAAGGAGAAGGTCAGCTTTCCAACCTGGAGCTGGACGAGGAGGTTTTGCAAAACATGCTGGATCTGCCCACGTGGCTCTCCATTAGCCGTGTCTATTGCAATAAAGCCGCCATCAGAGTGAGATTGTATAATACGCTAGAATTATACCCTGTACTTTTGGACGTCTATTATTGTTATTGTTTATAAATCTATTTTTAGGGCGACGAGGTGGCATAGTGGTTGTGTTTCTCTCAACAGTCGCCTCAAAACAAGAAGGTCCCGGGTTAGATTTTTGGACAAGTGGTCTGTCTGTTTTTCCCGCACTTGCATGGGTTTCCTCCCACAGTCCAAAAACATGTACATTAAGTTGATTAGGTGACTCTAAATTGCCTATAGGAATGAATGTAAGTGTGTGTAATTAAGTGTGGCCCTGTGGTTGACTTGCGACCTGTCCAGGCCCTATGTGCGCTTGTTAATGTATTATTAATTAATGTATTATTATAATTATTATTATTGTGTTCCCATTAACTTGGTTTCTCTCTCTGCAAATCGCTCTCTGTGTTTCTCTCTCTGTCACTCTGTTTTTCTGTCTCCCTTTCTCTCTCTCACACACACTGTCGCTCTCTCCTCCTCTGTCCATCACTATCTCACTGTCTGTGTCTTTCTCTTCCTCTCTTTGGTCTCTCTTCCAGATCCAGTGGACGAAATTAAAGACCAGCCCCATATGCCTGGTAGGAATCCCTCCCGCTCTTTATCGTTTGCGATTCTTATATCTCACTTTCTTTGTATCTCGCTCTCTCTTTCCTCCTTTTTTCGCTTGGAATGCTCATCCTTTGCTTGTATATTTGACTGTGGACTATTTTTACTTCTTTGTTTTAGGTAGCTGCATGGAGAGACAGCCAGATATAGGCAGGAAAACAAAGACAGGATAAGAAATAGGCAGCATGACAGGTAGACAGATTCACTGTAAAATAGAAAAATAGACAATAAGTGAGACAGAGAAACAGGTGAAAAAACCTTATAAAAACAGCTGAAAAAAAGAGAAACCAATAAACAGCCAGACAGTGAACCAGGCAGACATGCAGAAAAACAGACAGGCATACAGAAAAAGACAGAAGACAGAGAAAGACATAGGAAGACAAACTTATAGACAGACAGAAAGATTTATGAATGTGTCACAGTCTCTTCCCTCTTTCAATATAGTTTCTTGACAAGGTGGAGGTAGAGATGATGACATGTGAGGAGCCCCGCCCACCTAATGGACCTTCCCCCATTGCCATCACCGCAGGTCAAAGGTCAGAGACAAAGTGTTGAATTTAATGCAGTAATGGATCAAAGATTTTCCTACTGCACAATGTGTATTTTTGTATAAGTGCTATATGTGTGTGTGTTTGTGTGTGTTTGTGTCTAGTGAGTATGGGTTTGCAGAGAAAGTTGTGGAGGGAATGTCGGTCATCATCAACTCCATCGTTATAAAAGTAAAGTCCAGAGCATTTCATGCCTCCTTTGAGCTCTGGCAGCTTCAAGGCTTCAGTCTAAACCCCAAATGGGAGAAAACGGACCTCCGCTACACAAGAATCACACATCCTAAGAGAGGAGAGGTAACGAGCACTTACACACACATTCAACCCAAGTGATTAAATAAACAGCTTTCTAGGGCTTCTAAAAAAAATTTTCACAAATACACATGCACACAGTAAAGATTACCTTTGTGCGATTATATGTGTGTGTGTGTTGCAGGTGCTAACCTTTAAAGAAATTAACTGGCAGAGTTTGCGTATTGAAGCGGACGCTATCGAAAGCGAAGAACAGGATTTGGGAAACACACCCCTACGCCTCATCACCAATCAGGGGCGCATCAGGATAGCACTTAAACGCAGGGTAATGTCATAAAACTACTGCTATTAATTAAAATAAGAGTTTGTCCTGTACAATAAAAACCCATTAGATGTTGTAAAAATGCTGTGTTTTAACTGCTGTGCATAACAGGTGAAGGACTGTAACGTCCTGGCGTCTAAGCTTCTCTTTATCCTGGATGACCTGCTGTGGGTTCTGACCGACTCGCAGCTTAAAGCCGTTATTCATTATGCTAAATCTCTGAGCGAGGCCATGGAGAAATCTGCACAGCAGAGAAAGAGCATGGAGGTAGGATTAGGCTTATTATCTATTGGTGTTATTATTGGGGTGAACATTTTTTTAATCACATTGTCTATGTTCTTTTATATTAGTGAGCGACACACTTTGAGTCTCCTGCTCACTTTTTTCAAAAAATACACACAACTGCTTTAAGGATTAAGAAAATACCTCTGAATTGTGTTTCAGACAGTCCCCACCTCTCCTGGACCACGACCATTGTGGCCAGAACCGCAGCCAGTTCCTGCGGCTACGCCCAATACGTTAGCAGAGTATTTTGACCTTTATGATGTAAAAGAGTCATCATATCACACCTTCATTTCTCGCCTTGACCTGCACATCTGCAATGACAGCACTCCCTCAGAAACAGGTTGGCTTCTTAAGTTTTCTTTACCCGAACACACCTGCCTTGTTTACCTCACGTCAACACCTGGCCTTTTCTATATATATGTCCCTTTCATGTCGTATGTCACGTTTTGTTCCGTGTAATTAAATTAGGGTCGTTGTTTTATTATAATTTTGAAAAATGATTTTTTTTTAGATGAACTTCCTATTCCAGGCTCCCATGGTGCAATGCAGCTGACCTTTCGTAAATTAGGCTTTGATTATTACCCTTTCCACAGACAGAGTGAGTAAATGCAAAAAAAAAAAAAATTAAATGCTATAACTAATTGACTCGATTTTGTAACAGAGAAATTATTTTGCATGTAGGCGATGGTTGTCGTCATTGGGAGCGTTACTGCGGTGCTTTGGACTCTCACACTCAGTGGGCGTCCAAAGTGTTACAGGATTTTCAGGAAAAAATGGAAAGCCTAGGATTGTCCCAACCTCAATCAGATTCTTGCGTGCCCAACATACAGTCTTCAACCCAAAAAATACATGGTAAGTAAAACAGAAATATCTCTGGGAAATTTATACTTCTGTAATCTTTTGCTAACCCATGAAATGATACAGGTTGTTTTATGTCTGTCAGGAGATGGCGAGTCCGTCACAAGTTCTGACGAAATATTGGCTTTAAAGAAACTCCGTTCGAGCTGCATGGTGATTCGTGTGGACGATCTGGACATCCGTCAGGTTTCTGTCAACAAACACAGCAAAAAACAGCCTTAAAAAAAATACTTTTAAGATAACAAAAAGGATGTGGTAGCTCAATAGTCAAGGTGCTGGACTGCTGATACAAAGGTCGCAGGTCTAGTTTCCAGCACCACCAAGCTGCTCCACCCTTTAAGCCCTTAACAGAAAAGTTAATGTGAGACGCTTTAGCCTAAACTGTGAACAGCTGCCACTTAACATTTTCCTTGAGTGGATCAATAATTCAGCTCTTCTTTTACTGGATTGTATGGGATCGGTGATACAGCTTGGTGCTACAGCACAGTTAGCCTGTCACCGTTAAGTGAATAGAACAGGGAAATTAAAACAATACAGGGGGTTACTACCAAATGTATATGGATTTTTTTTCAAATGATTTAAATATCCAAAGTTCAGATGAACAGAATATAATACCTGGGGTTTGGGCTGTGAATCGCTGTCTTCATGTTTTCATTCCTTTTCTCAGGTGTCCACCGGGGGCCGTCACAGCAAGAAAACCCAGTCGCTCTTATCGTGTAACCGCAAAGTTCTAAATATGGCAGAGAACACGCCTGCGATCCACCTGCAGTTTACTGAGTATTACTTCCCTCACAGTGCCAGAGGACCTGGTAAATCTGACATTACACTGTACCTGTATGAGAAGGCACTAAAAAGTTTGGAGACACACCAAAAGATGACTGCAGACAAAGTCACATAGACTTGTGCTGCCATCCATTGGTGTGTCTCTAAACTTCATATTCTGGGTTATTCTCTGGTGAACAAGTAACCCAATAAATTAATACGATAGTAAACAAAATTGAATAACCCTGACTAGTTTATAAAATAAAATCTTCGAAAACTAGTTTTAATACTGTCTGGTTTTTTTTCTGTCACTCTGTTTGTCTTCCTTCTGCTGTCCACCTCTCCTGCTCTCTTTCTCTGTCTTTTTTTTGCCTGTTTGTCTCTATATTTCTTTCCCTCTGTCTCACATTCTTTCTAATTATTTCTTTGTTTCTGCTTCTCCCTTTTCTCTCTCTCTCTTCCCCCTTACTCTGTCTTCACATGTCTGTCTGATTGTTTCTGTCTTTTACTTTTTACATCTCTCTCTATCTGTCCTTCTTTCTTGCTTTCTTTTTATTTTCTCTCTTTCCTTTTGCCCCCCCCAAAAAAAATCACTCTTGCTCTCTTTCTTTCTCTCTGTAGTTCCCTGTTCTAATCTGTACGGTCAGTTGAATGGTCTGCAGCTGTGTGTCGACGCTGCCAGTGTGTTGTGGATGTTTGTGTTTTGCCGTGGCTTGCTGACGACCCTGGAGCAGGTGAAGGCGTTTTATCACCTGCAGGACAGCAGTAAGAGCGACGAGCACGTAGATGTCAGAGTGGATGCAACACAGCTGAAGGTGAACTGCTGAATTCCTTTAAAGTTTGTTTTATTATGTGAAATTCTGTCTGTCTTGCTAATTGTTGTGTTTCTTTGACTTCATAGCTGATTGTTCCTCTCGACTCGTCCATCTTGGATCATCCCGATCGACCACATGCACTGGGTTTCACTCTGTCTCATGCTTTTCTAAGTAACACCCATCACTCTCCTCACTCATCCTTCTCCGATCTTGAGTCAACGTTCTCTTCTTTTTCCTCTCAGAGGTTTTTCCGACCATCATCGGTCACTCCATTTCCTCGGGATCAGAACACCTTGCATCCTCTTCCTTGTACATTTCTACAGTCTGATTGTACATTTTTACCTTCAAGTTCATCCTCACAGGACGTCTGGAGTCTTAGCCTGTCCCGAGCAGCGGGGAATTTTGAGGGCGCGCGCCGAGAAGGCAAAGCACAGCCGTTCATGGAGCCCTTTACCACAAGTGTATGGCTGTGCCGGCCGCAAGCTTTAACAAGGTCATTTAGTCAGGCTGGATCGTTGACAAAAGAAGAAAATTGCACAGAAGGACCGTCCAAACAGGACATTCCATTAGCATCCTTCCACTTGCTAGTTCAGTCCATCACCCCAATTCGAATGTGGCTCAGTCATTATCAGTATGTTGCTCTTCTCCGGATGAAGGATTATCTCTCCAGGTTGGCATTCGACCTCAATCGCTTTCCGAGCTCGAAGACCAAATCTCCGGCTTCCCCCTCGGTTTGTGTATCGCTCCTGTTGGAAGCACTGGAACTCAGTTTGCTTCTTCCACCAGTCATCGTAAAAAACGAAGGGGAAGACGTGCCAGAGGAAACGGACACACAAAGCATGACAGACTCAGATCTCTCGCCTTTGCGTCCAGATAGCGGGATTGTAGGAAGCACAGAAAAAGCGTCCGAGCAGGAGAAGTGTAATGGCCCAGAGGAGGGGCCTGTAGAAGAGGCATGCGAGGCTGTGGAAGAAGGATTGGACGAAGAGAGTGGACAGGGAGGCGATTCCCAGGTCCCAACCTCAGCTGTCTCACCTCAGCTGTCTATAGCCACAATGTTGAAGACTCAAAACACTTCCATGGTCAGCCTGGAGGGGGAGCTGTCTAGCGCACTCAGTGTGACAAAAGATGTGACAAAAGATGCGCTCAGTACTTCCCTGGACCTCACCAAGGGGGCACTGTCAATTACTAAAGATGCTTTTAGCATTCTAAGCCGCAGCTCTGCCATGAGCAAAATATTCAACACTCAGAGCAAGTAATAACTGAGATAAAGTAACATTTTTAGCAGTTAAATATTAAAGAAACATACATACATAAAATTATTAATATTTTTGTACAAATATATTACTATGTGTCAAGGGATTGAATGTGCATATGGGTTGTGTGTTGACCTACAGTGTATATGTTTGTATGTAAGTAGAGAAACAGACGAATCTGCTCTACGTCTGCCCCCCCTCATGCACTCGGTTTCCCAGAGTTCCTGTGAGAGCATGGCTATGGACACCAGCATGGCAGATGATGGCCTCTCATTGGATAGCGACACCAGTGAAAACTTCATCATCCTTGCAGACTCAGGTATGACATGGTCATCATTACTTTACTTATCACTCTCAGATTGTTTAGTAAGCCTTACCATCTGTCTGCTTGTCTCTCTGTTTTTTGCTTGTGCGTCTCTCTCTCTCTCTCTCTCTCTCTCTCTCTCTCCTTCTCTCTCTCTCATTGGCATGTATATCTGTTTTTTTTCTTTCTCATTTTTTCACTCTTTTTTTTTTAGCCTGTATAAGTTGACATTTCTGTCCGTCTTTTTCTCTGTCTCTTTTCTCTCTCTCTCTCTCTCTCTCTCTTTCTTCTCCTCTCTGCATGCGTTAAAGTCTGTCTCTCTCTCTCTTTTTGCATGTCCGGTGCATGTCTTTATGTGTCTCTCCGTCTTTTTACATTTTTAATTTTCACTTTTCATCTCAGGGTCCGCTCGTCCCAACGGTACTCCTGTCCACTCGGTGAGGACAGATGGAGGATCGTCAGCTGATTTGAGCAGCTCTCTGTCTCGTAGCACTGAGGACATGTCTCAGGATGAGGTGAGAGAAATAGTGAGAAATGGTAACAGTGATGCTTATCTCAAAGTTGGAGCTTTAGCTTTCTACATCAGCCACCTTTTTCTCTCTGTCAGGTGTCCGTGTTGCTGTTGTCTCTGCGTTCTGTTTGCTCTCTGATGGAGCTCCACGAGCAGGACACTGTGGTGGCGATGGAGGTTCAGTCTGTTACTCCAAAACATTTGGGAAACCAGAGAGTTACAGACCTGCTGACCCTGACACATGGTGAGACACATCCCATGGCAGCTAAAAATAGTGAGATACTTCAACCTTAAAGTATTTTTTTCTAATCTGCAGATACTTCTTCTCCACCGACATCTCCCAGATCCTGCCAGCCGGTGGCGAGTGTGCGGTTGGAGGCAGGGCCACGGGCGGCGCGTCACTGCTGTGCCGCAGAGAGTGCAGGTTTCATAGAGGTGTGTGTACGTGGGTGCGAGGCCGAGCTCCTCACATCAACGATAAACATGCTCGGGCCGTTCATGGAGGACGAGCTAAGTTCAGACGCTCAACCAATCAGAATTACTGTGCACAACACCCGCATCACGCTTAAGGTGAGTGGCTGGAGCTATCAAGAGTAATAAATGTGTGTATAAATCAGCATCATAAGCAACAAGGAGACATGAATGCAGTAAAATAGAGAAAAAACACAAACTCTGTGTGTGTGTGTGTGTGTGTGTGTGTGTGTGTGTGTGTTTCAGGATGATGGCCCCCGTGTGTATCCCACTGCCCCACAGTCTGTTCCTGTCTCCTTTGTTCTAGATGGTATAGTTCTGGAGCGACTGGATGACGCCATGCTTGCAATCAGACGTGAGTTCTGTGTGTGTGAAAAAAGGAAAACAAAAATGCAGAAACTAAGTGTTTGTTTATGTGAAGGGGTGTGTGAGAGTGTGTGTGTTTCGAAAATAGAGTTTAAAAAATCTACTTTCCGTAGCCACTAGCAGCTATTCAGGAAACAAAGCCTGCTGTGGAGCTGAAGACAACGGCAAGGTAACACACACACACAGATACTGTTGTATTAGTTTTTCGGAATAACTCTTTCCTAAAATCTTGTGTGTATTATTAGTTTCAGGCCCTGGAGTCAGAGCTTGCTGACGTTAACTTCGCCCTCTCTTCTGCCATTTCCGAACGAGAACGTCTCCTACAAGAAATACACAAATATGACCCATCCTTCACGCTGTGACCTCACACACCGGGCAAAGGTCTAAGGTCTAATACCCTTACAAGAACAAATTGTGTGTGTATAAGGAAAGGGTGTGATTGATTTGTGTGTTATCTTCCTGCCCTACTGACAACAAGGTGCCATGAAGAGCTTTACGTCTGGTATTTTAGCGACCGTAACAGTGTTAGTGTTTTGATTTTTAGAATAGTTTTCCTTTTTTGTCTTATTTGTCAAAGACCGGTACAGTTTGTACAGTAGGCTGCTATTAAGGTGCATCATTAAGTGTGTGTGTGTGTGTGAGAGATTTAGGGGTGTTTTTGCTTTCCTCAGTCTGGACCTCAGTCTTATTTCAGCTGTGTGTGTATGTGATAAGGGTTACATAGGTACATTAGGTACACACACACACACACCAGCATACACTCATTACACTTGCCAATTTTTGTCACAACATTTTTACACATTTTGAATGTTTGGGTTTTGTTGCACAAATTACACAATGTGTTCCTATTTTTCTTTTTTCCCGTTTTTTTTTCTTCTTTTTTTTCTTTTTTTTCAAACCTGAGAACATGTGGGTGTGAGCTGCATACTCGATTTTCTCTACCTGAACTGTTAAGTATAAAGTTTATAGGAATCATATTAAGATAAAGCATTTCTTATTTGGGATTTGGATTGGCTGACTTAAACAGATTTTGTGGTTTAAATCCGTGTGCAAGGCGGACAGGTTTAACCAGGTATCTGCAAACCGCCTAATGTCACCTAAATTAATTAGTGTGGGGTCAAGGGTCATCGAACGACCATCTGAGAGGGGGGGTTGATTACCCTGGTTGCTATAACATCACACCACATAGTGTGACAAGTTACTTTATTAAAGAGTTTTTAAAATTACTTTAAATTAGCTATAAACAGTCTTACAGTTTCTGTGCCTGTTTAAAGAAACCAATCAGATCACACACATGCTTTTACGTCCAATAAACACGTCCGTTAGTGGAACAGCTGCTTTAACAAAAAATTATCCCAATTCTCTCATGCTTTGGAAAAATATGCTTGGATATTATAATGAAAAGCTACACAACCACCTGCAAATACACTAATTCGAAATCCGTATTACTGACAATAAATAGAATTATTTTATGCAAAGAAACGAAGCAGGGACTGGATAGTTTTTTTTTTCCTTCACTTTCAAACAAGAAAATTTGGTATTTTCAGGGATAAAAAATTTGTAGATCAGGATGTTAAGCTCCTAGATTAAATTCTAGGAGAGGGTTATTCAGATCAGTGTTCAGGTCTTGGCCCATACTAAAAACTTTACTATAACTCGCTAGTTAAATATTTTTTTTGTCTGACATCACCAGAATAAACGTGTTACCCTAGCCAAAAATGTATATATACAAAATATTTTAAATGGGATCTGTTCAGACAAAAGAAGCTTTGTTTTAAAACATAATCCTTTATGTACACAACACTGGCAAAAACATTTCTAGTTAAAATTAAAGACACAGTTGCAAGTGTAAATACTGTCAAATCGGAAACTCAGGAACGTGTGACTTTTCATTTCTAGCTGTATTTGAGCTGTAAATCGCATCAAACCCCCGAGCAAGACTAAAATGCACAGTTATTTTCTTTTTCCGTTAGGGCTGCACGATATTCAAAAAAACTGACATTGCGATATTTTGTTGATTTCGATTCTGAACTCGTATATTGTGCAGCCTCAGTTTTCATGAGGTTAAGGAGAGGTTTCATTAACTGGGCCGTGGTTAATGGCTTGATATACAGTTGCGGGAATTAGGCAAAAAATGGCTTACACACATCAAACACTAAGACTGTATTTTCGATCCGAACACAAATAAGGAAAAGGTCAAAGGAGACCTTGACACAAAACAAAAAACCCAATGTTTACAGGGCACTGAGTGTTAGACTTAACAATGTTGTGTCATTTTATTTCGCCATGACACCTTTACGGTCATGGCCTCCGTCCGAAATCGCATACTTCTTTACTATATAGTAAACGAAACCGAGGATTATTATTACAGTAGGGGAAAAGTTCCCAGATGATCTATTACTCGTGCACAAATTTGAAAGTATGTATACTCGTTTACCATCATTCAAGTTAAACATTACCCGATCCTAAATTCCCGCTGCTGTGACGCCGTGTGTAGTATGACCAAATTTTAAGTCATGCGACCTGCAACTATACAAATATAGAACAAATTAAATAAACAGGCAAAGCATATGTACTTACTTACTTACATGTAATACCTAAGTAGTTTGTGATTTCGGACGGAACTGTAGTTTTAGTGTGAAGTCTGTAGATTTTCAAAAACAAAAAACAAAGAATGTAAACATGCGTCTTCCACGTGTGTGTGTGTGTGTGTGTTTGTGTTGTATATACTGTAGATGTTAGGAGGATAAAACACAAAAAATGGTAAGATATAAGCTGATTTCATGCATGATCATACTTGATATTTTGCACAAGTGCACTACTGTGTATATTTATCAGTGTTTATAACTGTCATTTGTTTTATTTAAGCTCCATTTTTGTTTCAGATTGGGACACAGCCCGATCCTGTAGTTTGTAGGAATTTGAAATGTATTTTTGTTTAATAAATACGATTAGCTTCTTTGTGTGATTTGAAATAAAAATGACAAAGCGTTCAGGTCATTGTGTTATAGCAACAGTGCGAAAGATTACCGGCTCCCAAATAAACACACCATGCACACTCGAATGCTGTTAATCTGTACAATTGGCTTTGTTGACTTTTGTCCGAATCCGTGCTGTCAGTCACATGTTCTTTGCTTTAAAGCAAGGGTGTGCAATCTAGGCCTTGGATGGTTGGTGTCCTGCAAAGTTTAGCTCCAAATTGGCTCGACAATCCTGTCTGTAAGTTTCAGGTATACTTGGCAACACCTTGATTAGTTGGTTCAGGTGTGTTCAGCTCCAGTCCCGAGTTTGGACACCTATGCTTTAATTATTTTTGGCTTTAAATGCTTCAAATCAAATGCTTTAAAAGTCAAGAGCTACGGTGCTGATCTAAAGATATTGAGTTCAGTTCCCAGCATAACCGAGCTGTGGCCAAAATCTTACAATGTAAATCCCACTTTAATCGAACTCCAGGGGTCATAATGTTACTGTTAAAAATCTATGATGTGCTGCAATCTATGTTTTTAACATCAAACCAAAATTTCGCTCTATTACTTGTATAAACACTTCGTAAAAATGTGGCGTAGGAAGGGAATGCCATCTTTATTGTTCCATGATTCTGTAAACACTACGTGTTGATGTAGTGGTTAGCACGTTCGCCTCACAGCAAGAAGGTCTTGATTCCTGGGTCTTTCTGTGCAGGGTTTGCATTTTCTCCCTGTGCTTGTGTGGGTTTCTCTCCACTCTGGTTTCCTCCCCAAGTCTAAAAAACATGTAAATTAGGTTGATTGGTAATTAATAAATTGCCTGTAAGAGGTAATGTGAGTGTGTGTGTGGTTGTTTGTCTGTGTGGCCCTGCAATGTAAAGGCAACCTGTTCAGAGTGTACCCCTGCCTCTCGCCCTATGTGTGCTGGGATAGGCTTCAGCAGCCCCCGTGACCCAGAGCCAGGGATTAAGC
This sequence comes from Sisor rabdophorus, assembly GCA_026260075.1. Classification (NCBI taxonomy): domain Eukaryota; kingdom Metazoa; phylum Chordata; class Actinopteri; order Siluriformes; family Sisoridae; genus Sisor; species Sisor rabdophorus. The sequence continues at coordinate 1,003,291 of JAOTQW010000015.1, forward strand.
GGGCTAGATGATGAATGAATGAATGAATAATTCTGTAATTAGAAAGTAAAAAAGAGCCTGTTCCTGAGTTATATTTCAACAGTAACATCCCTGAAAAAAAAAGTACAGTAGAGGGATCAGACACTCATGTTGTTCAAGTAAGGATGTCTGGGGTTCAGTTGGTGTTTCAGTTCATCCAAAAGGTCTTTAGTAATAAGAATCAGAATCAGGACTCTTTATGGAGATCAGGTGTTTTGTGCACATGCTGGGACAGAGTTTGAACCATGTGCTTTAGACTGGAAAACAAGCTTGTGTGTGTTAGGATGTAGTTAAACCGTTGTGGTGCAAAGTGCAGGGTCAGCCATGATACAGTTAAGGTACTTTGTAATGGCATTAGTAAAGTCTATGTGTGAAAACATTTAGAACATTATACCAAGTAAAAAGAAAGTTTTTGACTCTGGACCAGACTTTTTTTCTTTCACCTTCACACTCTTTCATAGGCATGTTGTTATAATCGAATTGGTAAACAGAAGCAGGACTGGGATTTTAAAAGCTTGACTTAATGGGATGCGACCTTAAAACCAAGTACACAAACATCTCATTATACACACATTACCTCACACCTCATCATATCGAGTAAAAAATTGGTTCTGTGAACTGTGTCAGAAGGGGGGGAAAGTAATTAAATAAATCTTTAGTCACCTGTAATAACCTGCTGCTGGTTTTCTCCTGTAACACAAGCTCACGTTCTCTTCATGTCCCAATACATTATGTTTGTATTTTACCTTAATATCTTACATAGCAATCAGTACAGTGCAATTATGTTTTTTTTATATGACAGCCAATCAACATGGATATTTAGCAAGAATATTAAGCACTTTACTTAAAGAAAGGTTTTAGGGTAGGTGTGTTCAGGAGGGTCCTGGAGGGAAACTGTTAAGCTTAACGTATCGAGTTGTAGTTATTTATTATTGTTTAACGCCATACCAGCAGTCAGGCTATATTTATGGCGTTTCACAATATTACTTTTCTCTTCTTAAGCTAACATGCAAGTTTTTGGACTGTGGGAGGTAACCAAAGTAGCTGGTGTTAACCCACACAAGCACAGGGAAAACATGCAAATTCCCCACATACATACCCCGTTGCCTGGGAATCAAACATGGGACCTTCTTGCTAAGAAGCCACCATGCTGCCCCTATCTACCTGCCGGTTTTTATTATATCTAGTAAGAGCTTAAGCTGATGGTTCAGATGTGTTGGATTAGGGTTGGAGCTAAATTCTGCAGGACACCAGCCTTCCAGGACAGAGTTTGGACGCTCCATTTTTAGGTTGTCTCTGTTGACGTGACAGTATTGTATTGTTTTCTGAGGTGCACATATAATAATCATATGATTTTTACATTTAAATTATGCTAATTTAGAAGTAATCCACTCTATTTGGTCCTGTTTATGACCCCCCTCCACTTACCTGATTAGAAAGATCTATTAAAATAGGCATAACACAGCCTACAGTAACAGTCTAGGAAGTAAATGCCCACCTCTGTGATGGGCTAAAAAAATGTGGGGAAAAATAATTCCCCACGAACAAGGAGTTCCCAGTTATCATGGTTCAAACGCTCGCATGAGCTTACTACAAAGTTACTCATGCTTGTGTAGAGTGAACTCCTTCAATCTGACTTTTAAGAGTAGAGCAATGACTTAGTTGAGTTGTGAAATTTTTTTTAGCACAATGACCTCGTCACATTTTTGGATTTGTTAGTTTAATGTACCTTTAGTGTTCCAGTTTCACACCCACTGTTGTCAAGTACTGGAAAAAATAAATACAACCTCCCAATTTACACACATTAGCCACTTGCTACAAACACGTACTGTTTATTTAAACACAGATCATCCAAGCTTATACAGTATTTACAGTTAATTAATTACACCAAACATAAAACATAACACACACGTTTATTCCGAGTGAGAGTCATTCGTAAAATCCACTTTTAATTTAAAGAAAGTACGAGATGGATATGGGCTGAAACTAATAATTCAACAATACTTTCTCGTTTTACAGCACAAACAAGGAATAAGCGGTTGTGGCCCGATGTCTGACACA
>JAOTQW010000015.1:1023418-1041371 GCA_026260075.1 Sisor rabdophorus
CGAATCACTTGTCTCCACCTAGCCCTATTCTCTATATCCTTCTCACTCACACCCATGTCTTCATTTATCGCATCCATGTACCTCCTCTTAATAATCTATTAAAAAATATAAAAAGGCATTGTAGGGAATTGGGAAGCGAAGTTTCTGCTTTTTTAACATTAAATGAAGCTTTTTCTTTTACATAAAAACAAGTGTTTTATAACATTTTTGGTTTTTAATGTTGTTTATGCAAAAAAACCCTCTATGCCAGAGTTTATAATAATGTTATTATTGAGTTGCTCAGAGGAAATTACACTGACTGCTGTCGTCTTCCACACTGCGTAACACAGCTCGCCTAATTTAGGCTAGGTCAAAAGATCGAAAAAATGTTAATTTTTGTTAATGTTAATGAAAATGATGACATCTACTAATTTAAAAAGATAAAATTCCGGTATGATGCAAGAGCCTGAACATACCCAGTAACTGGAAAGTGTAACCCGCTGATACCCAACATATGACGGTTTATTTGTAGCTGTTTATTCCTTACTGTTTACATTACTAATGCCTTTAGTTCAGTCCCGGATAGCTGGAATAAAATTGAAGATCAGTCTAGTGTGTGTTAATGAGCAGCGTTCATTTTCCTTTCTGTATGTATGAGACTGAAGCTGTTTATTTTGGACCACAAATGTTAGCAGTTTTTGCCTAATTTCTGCCTGTCTCTATGCCCGCATTTCTTCTTCTTTTTCTGATTCTCACTTCTCATCTTCCTTATCCATCTTACCACCTCTCAGCTTGTCTCTCTTTCTCCTCTCTTTCTCCTCTCTTTTTGTTTGTCTGCCTGCCATCTTGCTGTCTGTTTCTCCTTTTGGTCTTTTCCTTTTTTTGTTAGCACATCTTCTTTTTTTGCATATCTACTCATCCCTTTGTACATGTGCCTATCTCACTACAAATACACGCACATGCACACGAGTGCACCCCCAGAACTGGGTTATCTGATTGGGCTATTACACTTGTGTTGATCAATTGCAAATCTGTCTTTAAGGTATCATGTTTATAAACAGAACATAATTTTATTGTAAACCTTTTTTATCAGGGGTCAAACGTGGAAATTAAGGTGTTGATTTTCCTATTTCCTGTCTAATCAGATTTACGTAAATCAGTCAGGGGGGGTAAACGAACTGATCCGTTAAAATGGCTGCAGTATATTTTTCGGCTGTGGTATATTTTACGCTGATATCGTTACTACTAGGGCTTCAACGACATCGATTAATCTGTGATTATTAAACAATTACTCACAAATATTGTATTTTATGCAATTACCCCAACTTGCTTACATAACTTGTTACATAAATCGTTTACTAAACTGATGATATTGATAATAAACAGTTGTTTACACATTGTGATGTGTATCTGATTTACAGTACACATCTGAGCAGAAGTTTTACACCTGTTCACTTCCCATTTCTAAAGCTCTGATAAAAAGAAGACGACGTTGCCTTTTTTTTATCAGGAGACATAATACAGTAAAATCTTTTTTATCTAATAGATTTTTACTATTACTACATTGTTTTTCCCAACGTCAGTTGCTGTGCGAGTTGGACGAGCTTGTCATGGAGTTTTTTTTTAATCAAGAATGTGAGAAGCTGTTTGGTTCCCTTGTCCTGTGCAGCGCTCCGCCCTCTTTCGTGTCGGGACTTGTCAAGAGCAAGAGAACGCAGAGTTGAAGTAGATCACAAGGAGAGTATTTCATGTCATTGTGGCTGAACAACAGACTGCATGATCAGGAGCTCCTACACAGACCAAACTAAACAGGAAATGCTGTATTATTTACTGATTAGGAGGATTTTAGAAAGAATTTTTTTACTACAGTTTTTTTTGCTTATGCTGTTTCACGTAATAGTTTCTCCTAAATGGTTTAATTACAGTGGAAACTTTTGTAATTGTACAAATTCAATTAGTTTTTAGGGCTGTGTATAACACTTGTTTAGCTAACTATTGCAACATTTTTTACAATAGTGTACCAATATTTTATCCTCTAGTATTGATGCATATTTAACATTCATTCTAATTTTCAATTAAAACCCTTATTTTGGGCCAAAGCCTTCCTTCCATATGGTTATTGTCTCAGAATCAACCATGGTGGGGGAAAAAAGGCCTGTATTTTATACTTGTGTGTATATATACATACATTATACAGCCAAATTAGATTGTTTGTATTTAAGGTTGACTCTTTTAAAACAGCTTTTGACGACAGAAAAAAAATCTAGAAAACTCCCTTTTTACTACAGTATATATTATGGTCTGTGTTCCCAAACTGAAGAAAATGAGCCGTGTATCAGAAGAACGTGCATCATTCCTCTGGGAAGAGGAATGAGGAAACATGCAAACCTTTTTAAATGAGTTACTCTGAAATAAAATATTCTGAAACGGTATTCGGCGACATTTATGTTGACGTTTCAAACTAAAGGTGCCCACTGTTATTTGGTATAATTCACTCTATTTTCCACTTGATTGTGCTGACAGGATGTGGTTGGCTTACGCTAGGTTGGTTAATTATTACAGTGTTTCCGGATTTTTTAAAAACACCTTTGTGTATCATGTTGTCAGTTCAATGCATCTAAAGTGTACAGAGCAGATGTTAGAGGAAAAAAGAGAGCGAGACATGCAAACAGTTAAATAGACGCATCTATGACTGTAAAAATAGTAAGGAAAGCAAACAGAGATGTATGGCTGGGAAGGCAGTCTTGTACTCTTCTGTAGATTTGATGGCCAGGAAATAAGGCAGGCGGATGTATAGCTGGAAAGGGCAAAACAGACAGACAGACAGACGGATGGGAAGACAGACAGACGGATGGGAAGACAGACAGACAGGCAGATGTGTTTAAAAGATTATTAGTTTGCTGGATGAAGGGCAAACAAGAAGCAAAACTCATGTTACAGACAGACAAATAGTGCAACTGGAAAGGTTGATAAACAGACATGACAGTCTGTTTTATCAACAATCTGATCAGACCACTGGATGACTGGTTAGTGTTCAGCGGGCAAATGGGCAATGCAGACAAACAAAACACTGGGCAAAAAAGGCAAATGATTGCCAGGAGTTGAAGTATGGACAGCTAGACAGGAACACTACCACATCATCTGTGTTAACCCTGCTGACATATGATAATTTACAAGTGACCATCTGAAGTTCTATTCAGCAGGATTAATTATACCTTTTTTTTCCTTCTCAATTTCCTGTGTGGATAGCATGTGTTTTTAGTTCTGTTGGCATTCATAATGTGGTTTGCCTTTTAAATAATCCAGAAAGAGTCACATGTTAAATAACATGGCTGTTTGAATGTTTGCTTGGGCATGTTCTCAGTTCAAAAAATATAAAAATTGTGAATTTAAAGGTTATTAGGTGAAAAGAGCTGATGTGCTTTCCACTGCTATGCTTTATGCGTAAAAACTTAAACTAATTTTTTTTTTGGTTAGCAGTTATGTGTTTTTGCTTTTAAAGCACTAAGTCATTTAGCAATTCTCAGTTTTCTTGTTTTTTCTTAGCTCATAACCCACCCGCTGTTTTCAAAGCTAGACATCTGATGCCCCTTTTCCTGCCTATATACTTCAAACGATTTTTTTTAAACCTTCCAGTCGGAAAAGCCCTCATAAAGCCCTTTTGCTAACTTGCTACTTTCTGACCTTTCTTTTTGCTTGCACATGTAATTCAGCATCAGTGTGGATGTGTACACGTTTTCCAGTCAGCAGTTAAAGTGAAAATAGAATAAAGAGTTTTGTTTTTATGTAACTGTAGGAAGACAAGAGGGCAGTGCTTTTGCATCGCTGATCAAGGACTTGTCTTAGAAAAATGTTTTGTTGTTTTTTCCAGTCACTTCGTTTCTCTTTAGTTGGATGACTCCGGCTAACTACCCGTGTTTGTTTTTTTATTTCAGAACACTCCAAACTTAAAATTGGTCATAGTGAATTTAAAGGCAAGCAGTATGCTGGCCCCTGGCGCAAGGCCCTTAACATTATCAGTTGTGTAAATAAAATTTTTGATGAGGGGGTATAGCATAATCTCGTGGAAGCAAATACTAAGGGGTAATAATGTAAGATTCACTGTGTATGATGCATGGGCCGTCCTGGTCTGGCCCACACTTTCTGGCTCTAAAACATTTCTAAAAGTAGGCTAGTCTAAGTGAAAACCAATAACGCTAGTGGTAAAGTTTTGTAGAAAGCCAAAAAAAGTATAAAAGTTTTAGCGTTAGCAAGAAAAGTGCAGAATGTCTGTTACACAGTGGTCTTCTTTCTGTGTGGTCAAAAATGTGGTAATAAATACATGCAGTATGTACCATCATCTAGCTCAGTTCAGCTTAAGTTCTGTTTACAATGGTACAGTAGAGGGCCTGGTCATGCAAGAAACAAAAAATGCTTAACAAAGCGGTTGAATTAGATTTAAAAACTAAACTTGCTGTTCTTAACACTGACACCCCTGTGGGCATACACACTCGCCAAACTACAGCAAGCTCCAAAGGGAAAACTGACCAGGTCTAAACCACGGTCGTACGCTGAAGAATTAATTAATTTAAACAAAAATTGACACTAACTCAACCTTCGACTGTGTGGCAACACTCATCACTTTCACCAGGTTTTGGGTGGAAGTAAAAAAAAAAAGGTAAAGCAAATTACTCAGGTGGTGGTGGATCTCTCCATTGCCAGATAACCCAGGGTTTCACACACTGTTTCAGGTGCTTGAGCTGAGGTACTAGCAAGGTCCTTGTGGTCTTATTCAGGTGTTTTCTAGTAATCTGACGTTTCCATGTTTCATTCAGAGCTTCCCGAACACAACTTTATAAATAAAATAACATTTAATGAAACCATAAATGGTTCAGGAAACCCTGACGTAGGAATGGCTTAGTGGTCATGAGTTTTAGGCATTACACTTTAGCCAAGTGCAGCGTTAATCTTTTTAGCAAGTGATAAGTTCTCTTCCTCTCCGCCTACATATTTTTTTAAACCTTCGAAATAAAATGACCTCCAGTTAAGAATTCACTGATGTCTATTGACACAATAATTTTTTTGCTTCTAACAAGAGTCATATGTTCTTGTTAAACATTTCCTGTATTAGAGTCATGTTCCTGACTAACACCCCCCTTCACACATGAATAGCCTTTTTTACAGGGTTTTGCTGACTTTGTGTTTGTGACCTCTGCACTTTACATCTGTTGTGACCTGTTTTATATCTTAACCAGATAAGAATTTTTAGTTTCTTACAAATTATCCCACTAATCTTACTTATGAGCTATGGCTTTCAAGTAATTAAAATAATGTAGTGATTCAGAGCTTCAAATTGAAGTATCGAAGTGAAGTTGTATGCCAGCATTATATTATTCTAATAACCTAGGAATTAATGTAGATGATGCATGTGTAGAAATTAGGGCTGCACGATATTAAAAACCATTGTAATATTCGTATAGCAAATAATTCGTATAGCAATATGAGAAAGTTTTACCAGGAAAGAATACATCATTACAGAATAGCATGGGTGATTTTGTAAGCTGTGTAAAATATAATTCACAAAGTGTAAAAAATCAACAGGAAACAGATATTTTATGTATTTCCATATATTTCATATTTAAATAACCCAATTAGTCTGGAGATCTGAAAGATTTCAGAGATACTTCGGTTTACTGATGCTTTAACACCATTGCATGTCAGTGTTTGGCCCTCTGCGCTCACTGCCTGTAATTTTAGGTTTGGTTATCACTAAAAAAGAATCCACCGGATGGACAGGGAGTCCCTCAGCGCCGGTCGACCCAGTTCTACCAAAAATGAGGGGAGAGAGACAGAGGGGTGTGTGTGTGCGTGTGTGTGTGCGTGTGTGTGTGCGTGTGTGTGTGCGTGTGTGTGCGTGTGTGTGCGCGCTATTACAGTGACCGGAATTTAACAGGAAACACTGCAACAATGTAGTACAAATAGATCAAAGCAGGTAACACATGATTAATGTTCTGAAATTGAAAGAATATTTGTTAAAATAAAATGTTAGTGCTTATTAAAGATTTTGACCAAGCCTGACTGACTGTACAAACAATATTCCCATTCAAATACAGACACGAGAAGAGTCATTCGTAGTTTTATGCCATTAATCTGTGACCGTGTTTAGTAACCTGTATGGCTAAATGGTAGCTAGCAGCAAACAAACAGTAGCAAAGACACATCATACAAACATATTTAATAAATAAGTATTATTCTACCTTACACTCTGTTTCAATACTTTCTTTGGAGTTTTAAAGTTAAATGGATCATCAGGTTTGACACTGATGTTTGTTAAACATTTTAGAAGTCACATTGCAAAAAAAAAAACTACGAATAAAAAATTATCCCAAAAAACTAGCAAGCAAGCCGACAGATTTTGATCAAGATTTGTAAAAAATTTGCCCAACAAATTTTAGCCAAAATTGCACATTGTGCTATTAGTTGCACTCTATTGGTTCTAAAGCTAAAAAACAAATGAGAGCAAGCAAATTTTCTAAGTGACATTCAGCAATACTGCAAAGAGCAGAAAGTGCAGTGAATGTCTAAAAAGACAACCAGTTAGATCTACACTTTTGAAAGGATCTGATCAGTAAGTGTCCGGTATCGACCGAAACTCAGTCTGCTAGTTACAGCCTAATTAACGCTTAGAGCACAATATAAGGCTATACAAGCCTGAAAGAGGATACGGGAACACTAATGTTTGCAGTGCATCATGGGAAAATGTATTGTAAGCTGCACCTTCCATTGGCCTTACTTCTCTGTAGGGATATTAGGGATTAGAGTATCCTTTCAGTATGCACTTCTTACACACACACACACGCACACACAAAAACACACAATGTTGGCCTTTTTCGATATGAATTATTGCTCCCCCTGTATGTCACTGTGTCTTACTATTTATCTTTTTTTTTCTTTCTGTCTTCTTCACCCCCCCTTTCCCAAGTTCTCGTTCCCCCTTCTTATCTCTCATTAACAGCATCACTCTGAACAAGTCTCATTGTGGCGCTAAGCCTTAGTTGCCATGGTGATACCACTCCATAGGTTAACAAGGTTGGGGTTTAAAAAAAAAAAAGGTGGATGATGTTATTACACCCTAACAAAAGTAATTGTGTGGAAGATAAACAGGGACGCACACAGACTTTTTACCTCTCTGTTTGCCTCTTCTTTTTTCATGTTTTACCTATATTACAATCTGTCTATCTTCTTTCTCTTCCTTGCATTGACTATGGTGAAAGTCTATCAATGTATGCTAATCTTAATTATAATAATTAATTACATGTAGAATAACATTTACAACATTTGGCAGACACCCTTATCAATTGACTTACTTTTTCTCCTTTATACAACTGAGCAATTGAGGGTTAAGGGTCTTGCAAAGTTGCAGAGGCAACTTTGTGTTGCTGGGAATCAAACCATGATCTTCCAACTAGCAATCCGACACCTTAACCACTACACTACCACCTCCACACAGGATTATCTTGTGTACACTTACTGTTTAGGGAATATAAAGATTCCCTTTCAAGAGGCTCTGCCCAAAAGTGGCGAATTGGATTTAGCATTGAGGCCTATTAACGTGTGTATATTGAGAACCAGAAAAACCTCTAAAAAATCCTGTCAGGTTAACTCATGCAAGCTAGCAATGTAGCAATGTTAATATAGTAATACAGCTTTCTAGGATTGTAAGTATTTTATATATAATATAATAATGTGTTTGCATCTGCAGTATTTGGAGGATCCCTAATGTGAACTGTGTGGACAGTAATGGATACACCCCTCTCCATCATGCCGCGCTAAACGGACACAGGTGAGTCCAATGGGGGTAACACTGGTTAAGCAGGCAAGTAAACATAAACCTTATATATATATTTTTTTACCTGCGGGTCTTGTTTTTTTTTTGTCTGCCAGTGAGGTGGTTGAATTGTTGTTAAAGAACGAAGCTGTCACTAACGTAGCGGATAATAAGGGTTGTTATCCGCTACACCTCGCCGCCTGGAAAGGAGATCAGCGCATCGTCCGGCTCCTCATCCACAAGGGGACGTCATATCCCAAACTCAACGAACAGGTTGGTTTTAATGTCTTCTCTGTGTGCCAATCTTTAAGTTTGTTATTTATACATATATGGCGGATTCGTCTTTTTCTCAAGGTCTTTCTATGTAAATATGTGGCCTTATATCTCGTACCTGCTCTCTGTCACTCTGTCTTTTTTTCCTGTCTACCCTGGTCCACAACAAATCATTTTTGTGCAGATAGGGTAAACATTAGCTCTCTTACTACTGTCAAAGTCTTTGTAGATAATATATTTTTAAAATTCTCTCTGTTATGTTGTGTCTCTTTTAAACCGTCTATCTACCACACTTGGATGAAGTCAGTCTGTCTGTCTCACGAAAGGCGAAATACCAAACTGATGGAGAGGATCTTATTTTCTAACTGTTTGTCTCTTTGGCTGTTTTTTGGTGCAAAACTTTAGCTTGTCAGTCTGTCCTTCTAAAGCCAGACCTTAGTAGTGTTTTTCTGGTCAGAGGTCAGTTTGGCCTTATGAAATGTCCAGTGCACTTACTTTTTTCCCCTGTGTGTGTGTAAGGGTAGGAGTGTGTGTGTGTGTGTGTGTGTGTGTGTGTGTGTGTGTAAGGGTAGGGGTGTGTGTGTGTGTGTGTGTAAGGGTAGGGGTGTGTGTGTGTGTGTGTGTGTAAGGGTAGGGGTGTGTGTGTGTGTGTAAGGGTAGGGGTGTGTGTGTGTGTGTGTGTAAGGGTAATTATTCCTTACTTATTTTTCATTTTTCTAAAATGACTAAAAATTTCATTTCAAGCATGAATTTACTTTAATTTTTAGACATCAGAAACGTTTGACTTTATCTACATCCTGTTCTTTTCCTCCCCCAGACCATAGACCACAGAGAATTCAAACGCTGTGGCCCGTTTGACCCCTATATTAATGCCAAGGTGTGTACTCAAGCTCTGCCTGACCTTTGAACCCTAAATTTTGAGCTTTTTGCATGCTGCCTCTTTTAGTTGGCCTCACTTGGGTGTGTGTACGCGTGTGCGCTGTGGGGGTCTGTTTCGCTAATTCTCAATGATTTATTGTAATGCTTTAATATCACACGAATCTCCTCTTAAATCTGTGACATCACATTTCTTAAAAAAAAGGGTTTTTATTAATTATAATAATAAGAGTATAAAAGTATAAATTATATTAACTATAGCAGAAGTAATTCTTAACAAAGCTTACAGACTGCTCTTTCTAGTATCACCTAATGCTAATAGATACTGCTGAATTATATATATAAATATACAAACACAAAGTCTACATGTATAAAAAGCTGCTCTTTAATAAATGTTGTTACTATGGCAAATAGCAGGAGGATGGGGTGCCTACTGACTCATTGGTACAGTGTCTGTTATACTACATTCACACAGTACTTATTGCTAGACTGACCTGACAAGTCTAATGAAAGAAAAACAGGAAGTCAAAGTTTTAATACTTTTTATAGTAGTTTTAGATAAAAAAACATGATGTACCGGAATCAAGTAACAAGAATATTTATGTACAGTTTAGTTACTTGAAATGACACAAAATCCCTGTGAAGAAAAGAAGGCGATAAAATTAAGGAAAGGGTAATCCTTATCGGAAGGGTTGACTTTATTCGTTTAAACTAAATATTTCACACACTCATTTGTGTACTGCAACTACACAGCAAGACAATTATGCTTGTGTATTGGCAAAGGCCCCACGATACATAATCATGATAGATGGATTGCAGTAAAATATATCACAATACAATTTATTGTGTGATACATTGCAGAAATTAGAAATTTAACATGATGTAAAACCTTCATTCATTTATCTTCTATACCGCTTATTTCCAAACTTTTTGGGGATACCGGGCTCTGCTGGAGCCAAAAGGCCCGATATTAGAGGTCAGAATATGAAAACATTATCGTCGCTACTTGTCAGTTATATAAAAATAGCATTTTATAATAACTATATAAATATAATTTTTAGCCATAAATGTGATTTTTTTTTTACAATTCTGATTAATCCCCGGGAAAAAGTGAATGAAATAAGTACTTCTCATCTTATGAAAGCTGAACCAAATGTTGAAGAAAAATAATTGTAATAGTTTGCTGATATTTTCACACACCTTTTAAATACAATCTGTATTTAGAATTCACACACAGACAATCTGCATTTATTAGCTGCTAATACACACTCCAAATATGCTTAGGCTTTTCGGAGTCAGAAGGAAATAAATAAATTCATTTATATTGAATATTATCCATGCACAAACATGCACAGAAAGCAGGAATGCTCTTTTCTGTGTGCATCATCATAAATTAAAGTGTAAGAGTCTAAGTGCAAATGTTCAGCTTCTTAAAATGCTAGAGGTGCGGCGTATCCATGGTAACTGAGTCAAAGCTGACATCATCAGATAGAGGGAGACAGAACAGAGACAGATAGATATGTGTGGGTGTGTGTGTTCCTTTATTTGCTACCACTTCCTCCAGGCTCATACTGATGATGTAGATCACTGCCCAGAGGGCTTCTGTTGATGACATAAGCGGTCCTTTCAGTTCAGCTCAAAGCAGTTATTTTGTGTAAGCCTCACACACACCAGTTTAGAAGACCTTCAAGCATGAGGCATTCTAAATTCTTCCAGTGCTGGTTTTAAAACCTTATATACCAACTGTATATATTTTTGGTGCTCTATTTATTAATATACCAATTATTGATAATCTTATATTTCAACAGACCTGTTGGTTCTTGTTAGTTGATCGATATCAAGAGATTTTTCTTCACAATCAAACATAATCCTTCATCTTGCACTGTCACACTCTTCCACATGCACACACTCATTTTCACAGTAAATTAAAGTATTCTAAACACATGCATTTAGCTGATGCTTTTCTAATACTATTCTAGATCTTTAAACTTACAAAAATTACATCAGAGTCTGAGGTCAGGCTGAAGGAAGTCTTATGACAGACCATGGAATGATCTGTCTTACCGTCTTACTTCTGGAGCCATCATGATTCTGCCAGAATAGAGTGCTATTAATATATGAGGAAGAATATGTGTGTCATTTGATCTAGGATATGATGTCATTACATTTAAAGAATAATACAATTCGATAATGCCCTTACCTTCTGAATCAATTTGTTTTTTATTTTTAGATTAGAACACAGGACAGATAACTGAATTAAACAAGAGGTGACGAAAGGTGGCAATGACATGGCTTCCCACCCAAATACTACTCTTACCAGTGTAACTTCCACTTCCATAGCCACCAATTTGAAAAAAGTACCCACCTCCTATGTTACTGTATCAATTGGTCTGCATTCCCTACCCCTATATCACTGTAACTAGTATAACCATTGTTAACACCACTATAACACTAACTAATCAGAATAAAGTTCGTACCAACAATACCTTTGTAACTATTTATGTCCTTGTACCCACCTCTTTCACTTCTGCAATCAATTGGAGCACAGCACCCCACCCCACCCTAATAGCTCTGTAACCCCAAACTACTATCTTACTTCTTAACTTAGTTCTTTAAATTTCAAACTTAATGCCAAACATCAAGTAAAATGTAAATGCCTTTATTTTGTTATATATATATATATATATATATATATATATATATATATGTATACACTTTACTGCACAGTGAAGTTTCATGGTCAGCAACCCTGGGGGAGGACAGGTTACGGGTCTTGCTCAAGCACTGAACAGCGGCTGGCTGGCAGTGGTGGGGGTTGAACCAAGGTTTTCCTGGTATTCAGATCCACAATTAAGAGTAACTTAAAACCAACAAATTAGAAATAATTTAACAATGTTGTGGCTAAAATAGCTAAATGAAAATAGATGTTTCATTGTCACCTGACTTACTACTGTAAATGTCCGTGTAGACAGCGGTGCTTGTGTTTCCTTTCTGAGATTACTTATCACAGGAGTAAGCTGGGTAAACTAAGCTTATACACACACACACACCAGTCACACACTCTCACACTTGTTTAATCAGGCTGCTGTGGGGTTTGTGTTGCTTAAAATGTAAAATAAATCATTTACAAAAGTAATAGATCGGAAAAATCTGAAAGGGTTTTTGAAATCCATTAAATTCATCAAACGCAAGCTGTTGATCTAACACCATGTTGTCTCAGGTTTTCTCTCTTTGTGTTTCTCCATCATGTTGCTTCAAGGTGTTTCCTTCCTTCTCTCTCTCTCGCTCGCTCTCGCTCTTATATTTCTGATTTCTTCGAATGCTTTGATGGAATGTGGTAATCTGGTAATGGGACAAAATGGACAGACACAGTAGCATATAAGCTCTTATCACCTTCTTGGTCTGTTCTGGGATTGGTGCCCCTTTATAGTTGCTTGTGGTTGTGGACTAACCAAAATCATTATAAACAGTCATAGACTGTTGAGGACAAAGCAACTTTTTTTTATTTAGCAGCACAGAGGCCGTCATTTAACGATAGCTAGGTAGGCTTTAGTCTGCTACATCGGAGATTTTGTAAATTGTTAGACTTTTTTTATAATTATATGTAACCTTTATGTTCTGGGATTTCTTTTTTTTTGTTGTTGATTTGATATTTCTCTTTCCTATTGTTGATCCTTATTTTTTAAATAAAATTAAATACAAGCCTTGACTTAGTAATGTTTCAGAAAACCTATATAAAGTCAAAAACTATTGTAGCTCACAGTAGCTTATAGAGTATTGAATAATGTTCCAAACCAAAAAAATGGTACAGTTCCCACAACTGCTCCTATAAGTTCACTCAATAAAATGATGTTATTACTAAACAGACGTGTGTGACTGTAGATAATATCACACTAAAGCCATGCAAAATTTCTGAAATATTTGAAAATATTCTTTGTGGGTCACACAGTGAAATCTTAACTTCAAAATAGTCTGTATTTAAAGGGAAGAGGTGGCTTGGTAATTAAGTTGTTGGACTGATATCAGAAAGACCGGCGTTCAGTTTCCAGAACCACCAAACTATAAAATAACTATTTTATTTGTAAAATAACCTTTTTCTTTTTTTATACTGGGTAGTAAAACCCCAAACTGAATGAATTAAGGTTTGACTATATCCTAGATTAGATTGTAAAATGGTTTCTAAATTTGGGCAGCAAAGATGAATTTGAGCAAGATACATCTTTTTCATTCTCCTGGCTTTGTTCTTTAGTCTGCTTTTTGTCTCTTGTCTCTCCCTGTGCATGCTTGTCTGTAGAACAATGATAATGAGACAGCGCTGCACTGTGCGGCACAGTATGGACACTCTGATGTGGTGCGTGTGTTGCTGGAAGAACTAACGGACCCTACCATGAGGAACAACCGCTTTGAGACGCCCCTGGACCTTGCTGCACTCTACGGTCGCCTTGAGGTTGTAAAGCTGCTGCTGTGTGCTCACCCCAACCTGCTTAATAGAAACACTCATACTCTAACGCATACACCTCTCCACCTCGCTGCCCGCAATGGACACCTGCCTGTTGTAGAGGTGCTGCTTAATGCTGGAATAGACATCAACTACCAGGTGAATTTGAATTCAGACACATTTATGTGGACACAAACTATTTTATTGATGAAATCATAATATATTGCAGTTCCATTCCAAATACCACTAAAAATTAAGCATTTTTCCTTTCCCCACTATCACTGTAACTCAGCAACACTAAATCAGTCGTAATCATGGTTCCTGCTTTTGATCCAATACTATTGGAACCAATTAGATTATATTTCTCATATGACTGTACACAATTAGCCTGTAGTTTAGCCTGCCACTTTAACCATTTTAGTATTTCTTCCAAAAAGTCAATACCTTTGTTACCAGTTAGCCACTGTAACCGCCTATTTTACTTTTAGCACAGCTTCCATTTCCAATACCATTTTAACCATTTTGTGCATTGTTCTTATTCCTAATACAACTAAATCCACACCCTTTAAAACACTTAGTCTGTGGTTTCCATCCCTATTACTATTGTAACCAATCAGTGTTGTTTCACCCCCAGTACTACTTTTCTTTCTACCCACCCACCCCCTATTGTGCCAAGATAAACAATGTTCCTCCCAACCCCATTATTACTGTAACTAGCCTGTAGTTCCAACCACCAATGCCAATGTACCGAACAAAGTTTTACTTCCACCCCCAAATCGCCTTTATGATATGATAGCAATTCTCACCTTCTTCAGTCTATTAATTAATTGGAGCACATCTCTCACCCCAATATCACTGTAGCCAGTCAGGCTGCAGCTCCTACCAAAATATCACCCTTAATTCCACTACAAGTATTGTTCCTACCCCTGCCACCACTGTTACTTACGTGCTATCTTAAGTTATGTTTCTTTTTGTCCCAACAATAACAATGACCAAAAATAAACTTTTATCGTTTTTTTCACCATCTTAAAATTTAATTAGCCATTTTGGGTTCAAAAAACAATCTTTTAAGACAAGTATCAGGAGAAAGCTGTCAGAGGCCTCCATTTTGGGTGTGGAATTTTTTGTCTGTGTCTTTCCACCCTCCTTTGGTGTCTCTTGCTCTTATGCTGCACATACTCAGGCTACTGCCGTGTTTTTGTCCTGTGTGTTTTTTTCAAAGACTGAGAAAGGCAGTGCCCTTCATGAAGCTGCTCTTTTTGGGAGGACAGAAGTGGTACAAAAGCTGCTCAGTGCAGGTAAAAAAAAGGAAAAACAAAGACATCATACAAATCATCATACAGAGCCAATCCAATGCTGTTCGAGTTAGAAAACATTGTTATACATATTTCAAAAAATATTATATGATCTGTTCCAACCAATTTGTATATAGACAAAAATTTGTCTATATACTAAGTACTGTTGTCTCATAGCAAGAAGGCTAGAGGTTGGTTCCCGGGCAGGTGCCTTTTTCTGTGTAGTTTGCATGTTCTCCTTGTGCTTGCATGGGTTTATCCCGGGTACTCCGGTATTTCTCCCACAGTCCAAAATATGGATGGTAGGTGAAGAAGTGTAAAGAAATGAGTGTGTAATTGTTATTAAAATAACCTAAATGCTGGCCTGGCCTCAAAAAACAAATAAATAAAGGAAATAGGTGGGGCTTACGGGAAGGGCCAGTGGATATCAGTGTGTTTAAAAAACATTCTGTATGTAATGGATTTGAGGACTTATAAAGTGACGGGTAGACTTGATGCCAGGCTTATTTGTTACAGGAATTAACGTGACCATTGTGGACAGGAAGAACCGCACGGCACAGGACATTGTAAAGGAAATGCCATCTCAGAAAAGCCGTCAGATCGCTGCTCTCATCCAGGGTGTGTTTGTGTGTATTAGTGAAATTGTTTTTAAAATATAATTATATATGAAATGATATTAAAATATAATTTTATAAATTTTGTGTGTGTGTGTAGCTCATATGAGCGGTCAGCCTCCAGATCTTCCACCTCCTCCAGCACCGCCTTCCCAAGAGAACTTGAAAAGGATTCAAGGTCAAGAGTAAAAATGGAAAGCTTTGTACTGCAGTGTTTTTACACCTTCAGTATGCTGAGGGAATGTGTTTGTGTGTGTTTGTAGATATGTGTATAGAGGTGTGTGAGGAGAGCCCATATGAAGCTTTGTTTGAAGCCTCTTCTTGTCACTCGTTGGACAGTTTGGCCAGTGGGAAATCATCAGACAGAGACTCAGGAAAACCAGAGAGTGAAGCGGGCAGGGTGAGATACACACACACACACACACACACACACATCTGATCAGGGTCCAAAAACCTATACGAACACACACACACACACATACATACACACACACAACCTTACTCATGTCTTATTAACTATCAGGGTTCCTAGGAAAACTTTTAATTTCTGGAAAGCACATAGAAGAAATAAATTCTGTTCTCCAGGAAAATCTTGTTCTTCTTAAACAGTATTGTTATCAGTCTAAGTTCTTATATTTTTCATTGTTTTATAATATGCACTTTTCTTCTTGTAAATATATTAACCTTTTTTTATTTCTGTGATTTATTGGAAATTTATTGAAATGTTTTATTTTGATGGAATGCTGTAATATTGTGTGCAGTTTTATACTTGTCCACAGGATGGAGCTAAAATTACACAAGTGAACAGGCTGCACATAGCAGAGCTATGATTTTCCTGTTCATTCAGACAGGCCTGTAAATATGGATAGACAAAACACAGATATCCTTACCAGATACAAGTTCCTGGGGTAAATTCCTGTGTTTGAGGTGATGTGAATGGAATGTGAAAACCTCCATGTTTGTAGAAAATATAAACTACAAGTGTAAAAAAAGAGCACAGATCTGAGTAACATATTAGTATTTTTTTCAGTATACAGTATAATTGTGTGTTTTTTTTGTATTTGTTTTATAGTCGTTTGTGAAAGACCGTGCTCCACCTCCGACCCACTCTGGAGGAGTCACATATGAGGATGAGCTCAGTTCCGAGGTGCATTTAAATGTCTTTATTAATATCTTTAATAATGTTGTTGACATGCCAGCCTGGACAGACACTGGATGGATTTTAGATGAATTTGAAATCCAAAGCACCTATTAGTTAGTCAACATCTTGAGGTCTTTAGTGAGCTATACTTAGCTGTAGTGGGCAGTAGTGAGCCTGGCATAACTACTTTTACTTTAGTTGGGCATAGCGAGTGACGCCTAAGTTTAGTGAGAACTGTAGTAGGTTTTAAGGAGTTTTAGTTGGCTGTACTGAGCTTTAGAGAGCTGTGGTGCATTGTTGGGGTCTGCAGTGTGGTTCTAAGGAGCTTTCGTGTACTGTATGAAGTGTAAAGTGAGTTGATGAGTTTTAGTTTGCTGTAGTAAGGAGGTAAGTGTAAGGATGGGCTGTTGAGGTTTAGTGAGTTTTATAATAAACATAATTGGTGAGTTGTGGTCAGTTTTAGTAAACTCGAGTAAGCTGAGCTGCTGGAGGTGAAGTCAATACATGGTGTGTTGAAGTAAAACAGACTTGACAAGGCTGTCAGATAGTTTAGTATGCTAAAGGCACACTCGGTCATGTTTAATGTTGTTTATTCAATAAAGATGGTGTAAGAATTGTCACACACACACACACACTCGACTAAAGTGTTCATCTGCCTAATGGAGGCATAGTGTGTCTAACACTACACACACAGTTACACACACTCATTTCTCCTCTTTCTTTTTTACTGTGTTTCTCTGGTTGTCTGTCGTTTTGTTTTTCTCTGACGTACCCGTGTCGTAGATGCGTCTCAGCTTCGCTGTATGTCTGTTAGCTTGTCACAACTGTCTGTCTCTCTCTTTTGCACTTTCTCTCTCTCTCTCTGTCCTTGTCTCTCCCGCTCTCTCCCCGTCTATATATTTTATTGTCTCTCTTGCTCTGCCCTTTTTTCCGCTTTACTTTGTCTGTGTATGTATATGTTTGCATGTGTCTTTCCACACTTTCTCACTCTCTCTCCCTCTCCCTCTCTGTAGGCGGTTTACACCAGCAGTAGTTTGGATGAGAAAGTGGAGGATGATGACGATCATACATATGAAACGCTGCACACAGCACGGACCAAACATCCCAGTGACACACAAACGGGTAAAACACACACACACACACACACACACACACACACACACACACTGATCCAGACTTCTCTCTGGATCTCTGGTGCTTTACCTTTTAGAGTACTTTGTTCTTTTCATCTTCCTTTTTTTTGTGCTTGTTCAAAGTTTGTTCATGTTGTTTTTTTTCTCTCTAGATAAAGATTCCTCTGCCATCAACCCCCTACCTCAGGTAAACTTTTAGAACTTTTATTGTGTGTGTCTCTGTGTGTGTCTCTGTGTGTGTCTCTGTGTGTGTGTCTCTGTGTGTGTGTGTCTGTGTGTATGCCTCTGTGTGCATTTCTGTGTGTATGCCTCTGTGTCTGTCTCTGTGTGTGTCTGTCTCTGTGTGTGTATGTCTGTGTGTGTGTGTATGTCTGTGTGTGTGTGTATGTCTGTGTGT
>JAOTQW010000015.1:1066885-1084700 GCA_026260075.1 Sisor rabdophorus
ACACGCACACAACCACACGCACTCACATTCACTCTTATGGGCAATTTAGAGTCACTAATCCACCTAATGTACATGTTTTTTGACAGTGGTAGGAAAACCGAACTACCCTGAGAAAACCCATGCAAAAGCATGGAAAACATGCTAACTCCCCACAGAGAGACCCCGAGACCTTCTTGCTGTTAGCCGAACCATTACGCCACCGTGCCGCCCTTTATTAATATAATTATTTTAAATATATTCAACTGTATTACCATTATGATAAACGAAATCATCACTACCATCATAATCATCTTCATCCCCATCTTAAACATTATCACAATACTCAACATCATTATCATCATCTTTAACATCTTCAACTTCATGTTTATCTTTATTGTCATCTATTAATGTGATTATTTTTACCACCATGATACTCAACAAACTGATAATCATCATCATCTACTTCATTGTCAAGTTAAACTGAAGCAACACCACCACTAACTTCCTTTCAATCATCTTCAATGTCTCTCTTTAAAAATTCCTTATCATGCATCATCTTCATCTTTATCCTCATTATCCTTGTGACAAACCAGTAAAATGTAAAATAAATCAATTTCAGTTAGGAAAATCCCTCATCCGGCACATAAACATTCAAATATAATCCAAATCAATATCAGACCATCTGTATACAAAAGATTCTGTGTAGTAAAAAGTTGCTTACATTTACCAAGCAGAAAAAAACCGAATCTTCTATGGCACCATTTTGATGCCTTTTTTTATCTGATAGATAGAAGGGCGGCACGGTGGTGTAGTGGTTAGCACGTTCCTGCCCTTTGTGCACTGAGGCTTCAGCAGACCCTCGTGACCCCGTGCTCGGTATAAGCGAGTATAGAAGATGAATAAATGAATGAACAATAGATAGATGCTTTATTCATCTCAGAGCGAAATGTATACACTAAATTATAGTTGTACACAAATGTATACATGATTTATGAAGATGCTAAATATGGGTGGGGATCTGATTACTGGTAAGGTTATATGTATCATTTTTTATATTAAACCTTTCCGTAAAGCTTGGTACCTTGTAGGGTATAGGATCAGCTAAAGTCCAACCCATCTGCCATTGGGTGAAAGATAGGGGTACAACTTGAACAGTACACCAGTCCATTATAAGGCTACATACAGATTAAAAAAACACACACATACACATGCACTTATATGAGCAATTTAGAATCAGCCAATCAGTCAAACATGCATGTTTTTGGACTGAAAGGAAACTGGAGTACCCAGAGTGAACCTACAAACTCCATAGAGAAAGCACTATAGTAAACACTATCAGGATGTAAATATTTCTTCTATCCAAAAAGATAAAAAATGTCTTCTGCTGAGCAGTGATGCAGCTGCTGGAACTGTGATTGATGTATGAAACCACCTGGGTGATTTGTGAAATTGTTCTTGAATCTGTGAGTCAGATCTTGTCCGGCGTTTGCATTCACAGTTACTGACATTGAAAATGCTATTTTCAGACTGAACCTCTTTCTAACCCGACATAGATTTAACTGTTGGTATTAAAGCACAGGTTCTATGTAGGTATTTTTACATGGTAGGATATGATTGTACAGTCTAAAAGCATCTGTACAGTCATTTACTAGTTTTATTTCTTGCAATTATTGATCTGCACTTATTAATGAATTGCACTTCAAAAGTATACAACAACTGGCCTCTTCCCAGATGTTGCAATAAACAGGTGTGGACCTCATCCATCACAGATCACTGCTTGAAATGTTAGTTCATTTTTCTCAAGAGAAGCTTGGACAAATTGACATCTGGAGACTGTCAGTCATTTAGTGTCAACTGAGCATTACACTGTCTTTACCCTTCCTGTTGTTTTTAAGTGAAATCTGACCCAAGACAGGAGCCATATGTTTCTGAATGATCTGTCCCACAAGGCTGCAAGAGAGATGAATCATGGCAGAAAGTAGTTACATTTCACTCATTCTGAATGTCATTCAAGGAAAACTTTATTTAACTTTAAATTCCAGTTGCTGGGATGACAATATTAAAATGGTTTATGGGGTTGTTACTAAAAAGAGTAAAAAACCCAAGCCAAAATCGGAACCCGGTCATCCAGAAAGGTCATCCATGCAAAAAAGGTCCCAGGTTCTATTCCTGGGTAAGAGGTCTTTCAGTGTGAAGTTTGCATGTTCTCCCCATGGGTTTACTCTAGGTACTTGGGTTTTCTCCCACAGTCTAGAAACATGTATATTGCCCATAGGAGTGAGTGTGAGTGGTTGTTTGTGGTCTATGTGTAACCCACAATACACTGGCAACCTGTCCAGGTTGTAGCCCTCTCGCCCTATGTGCACTTGAATAGGCAGACCCCCGTGACTCAGAGTTAGGAAACAAGCAGGTATAGAAGTTTAACGAATTTTTATATATTCAGCAGTTTGTAGATGAAACTGATATTTTAGTAGCTCTTGCCTAACCCATCCAAACTGGAAACACTGGGCAGGAACCAACAAGCATTCTTTATTAGATAATTTTGTATGTCATTTATTTGTCATTCCAATTAAAAGGACGAATTATCTGTCATTTTTACCAATACTAACCAATAATCAATCTTTGCACTAAAGATCTAGATCCCCAATATAAATAGTTCAATCTGATTCCAGCTGGTGGATCCTGGTGTGGAACAAAAATGACTAAATGAGATTCACAAATATTTTTTTAAAATATACAAAAATGGTTAATATAATTTTTGTAGAAAACATATTTAGGTAAGGTGATAGCTGGTGCCATGCTGTCCAGTTTCAGCTTCCTGACTGCTCCTTGTTCCACCAGTTTGACTCAATTCAATTTCTAACACAGGCATAAATTGAAATCCTCTAAGGAAGCAGGGAGTAGGGAAAGGGTGTAAGACAGGTAATTATGCTTGCTGGAATCCTTTTTGCTGGCGGTTGAGTGTCTTTAGGGTTCTGGGGTGATGAACAAACTACAAAGCAGAATGAGTCTCCTCCTGCAGGTGGATTTAATCACCCTGAAAACGAGACTCTGTTTCACTTTCCTGTCACACAACCCAGGGGAAGGATAAGGGGGCAAAGAAAAGAATTGGAAGAGCCATTACAGCTGAATACAAAAGACTGCCAGCGTCCTCTTGTCCTTGGTATGTCAATGCAGCCGTTATGGAAAACAGCATGGCGCACAACAGCTTAGAGGCTTCCAGTTATCCTAGGCATGAAATATGCTTAAAGCAGGGATACATTCAACACACATTTTGTAATGATTCCCCACTACTTGCTTAAGCTGGGCAAAAAAAATTTTAACCTCAAAAAGAAAAGCAAAAATTAGTTTCCCACTGATAATATTCCTTCAACAGGACATTCTCAAGTGTTTCATTCCTTTTACACCAATAGTGTAAATTAGTTTAGGTTGTGGACCGCTGATTCAGTTTTAAGCACAAACATACCTATGCTGGACTTCAACAGTCAAATGCTTCTTTGGATAGAATGAGATAAATGATAGTCACTCTGCACAAAAGTGTCTGCCAAATACCAGAAATCTAAATAATTAGCCTAGATGTCGCATACACACACGTACAACACACTATATGACCAAAAGTATTAGGACACCTGACCATCACAAACCTCTTATTCCTCTTATAATAACAACTACAGATCCGATCCAACTACAGATTTTTACCAGATTGGGTCATGTGACTGTGTGGAGTTTTTTATTCAGCGTCATTGATCATTTTAATGTTGTTAAAGTAAGGTTCAGTCAATGTTCCAATTTTGACAAAGGTGATCGATATTAGGGGTGAAGTTGAAATTCCTACTGTCCAGAGTTCTCCTACTATAATCAGAACACAGGCATGCTGGAAGAGAGGCTTAAGTCACTTAGTTCCACTAAAAGAATAATGTAATGCTACAGTATACAAAAACATTCTTGACGTGATGTTAAGGGGGGAAAAAACTGTGTCAGATAATTTTTTTATCCGAAACTAAGACTATTCAAGAGTAGCTGTAACATTAAGATTACAGCATGTACTATTCAAATACAGTAAATTTTTATTAATGCATTTAGGCCTTTATTTACTGTTCAAAGCTTATTTATACACTTTTTTTATACATTTATACACTTCTACATTTTCAAAGAAAAGCTCTCTTAAGTGTACCGGAAGCTCCACACATTGCCCTAAGTGCTTTATTAACCTATTATCGCATGACGCGTGTCTAAAACCTGCTTAAAGTTTTTTTCTGACATAACACAGAAACAGAAAACGGTCTGTTTTCAAAATAACCAAAAAAATTAAATAAGCTTTCTATTAGATGTCATGATGTCAAGTCAAGGACACCCTCGGGGTTGTTCAATTAAAAAAGAAAATACGCCAGGAGATGTTTTATTTTATTTTCTTCTCTTACATTCATCATCAAGGTTACTCTCTCAAGCTCGAATGAAACTCGCTTATGTCATTCAAACAACATTCACAAATAAAACGGAAGGAAGAGAGGGAAGAAAAGAGAGCACGCGGAAAGATTTTTTCACTCATGCATTAGGTGGATGATGATCGGTGTATTAATGGATCTGATTAATCAATGCTAACCACTGCCATCATCTCTGCTCTGTGTAAATACCTTACAGATTCGATGCGTAGCGACTGTAAATAAATTACATTTTTATTTTTAACCAAGAATGAGAATGTTGTGTCTAAGAGCTACCACTTCCTCTTCGGCGACTGACAACTCCCTCTGCTTGCAATGAGACATGCCACACACTATGACGGCTCTCCTATTGATGACGGTATTTCTGAATAAAGGACAGCACATTGTCCTTGGAGAGTTTCTGAGGATCTACACGGCTTTGGGAGTCATGAACTCTGACCCCTTCCTCCCAGGCCCAAAATAACCTCTCACGATGGCAGACACTAAAAAAAAAAACAGGAGAAATAAATAAACAGGTTATTTTTTCATTTCATGGTTCGCACACACTTTTACTAATACATTTTTCATGGCTTTGGGAAAAATATAAATTGACAGCTTTATTAAATATTCATAACATCACAAACAACAACAAACTTTGTGTGATTTTTCATGTGACTGATATTTTTGTATAAAATTCAAACATAAATTCATTCATTCATTCATCTTCTATACCCGAGACTTTCTTGCTAAGGCGACCATGCTAACCACTACACCACTGCGCCGCCCCACACAAACATTAACTGTCGTAATTTAACCAATATTATTAAGTAAAATATATTTCTATAGATTTGTACAATTAATTTCTAAGCATAACACTTTTCCAAGCCTGGAAATTGCGGTTTTACAGTAGTATGAACCATGTGCATACCGTTTGCAACTGGATCACAAGATCAAATTTGATCTTGTTTATTGTTTTTTAAAAATATATTCAGTCACAGGTAATAATAATAATAAAAAGAACCTTTTTGAGTTTTACATTTGACCACTTGAAATGTGATCTCTATAAAAATATTGGGATCAACACTTGACATTTGAATGAATATCTTTGTTGTGCAGATTCTGAACCGTACTCGAAAGTTGCTATAGCGCTCGGATCCATGGTGTAGGTGGATTCTTTGGTTTGTTTATTGTAAAAAAATTTCCTCATGAAGCTCTTACTGAATGCCATCGTCCAAGGGTCTAAAATAAAGATGTTAAAAAATAATGTTAGATTTGATGCTGCATAAATGCTCAAGACTTACGATCTCTTATGCTCCGCATTACCTCGGACAGTTTTAATGATATAAAGACCGCTGGGCAGGAAGTGCCGATCATCTCGGCCGGTGTAGGACAGGCGTGGCATTCCACCTGAGCTCTTTGTCATCTTCATCTCCAATCTGAGGAACATTAAAGCTGCATCACATGCAAACAGTTACAGGGCGGTTAAGGAATCAGTCACTAACCTTAAAAAGATTTTGTCCATCTCTTCCAAACGATACACTTCCTTTACACTGGAAAAAACAGACACTGTTTAGAAACAGATCCAGAGGCTTTAACAGGCATTATTGCTATTAACCTTTTTGCTGTCCTCAAGTTAAATGTGACCTGTTTATACAAAAAAAGATTATTTTAGTGTACTTGCTGGAAATTAACATGTTGTAACCCAGAAGTGGGAGATTATTTACTATTTTCATGCAATATACAGTTAACACTTTCAAGAAAATTATACTAAAACTAAATTAGATTTTTACATTTATTAAAATTGATATATAACAATTAATATTTGAAAAGACATCATATTTTTGGTTTTTTTAACCCCTGCAGTGTCATGCAATGGTTGTTCTCCAGAAAAAACAGAAAATTACTATTAACTTCTGGTCTAATATTAAAAATTTAAATGTGCTGAGCTATTCTAAGGAAACAAAAGTGAGAAACCGTTAAGTGATTACCGGATAGGGTTCATGTCGGGTCGACTGGGTTTGGACACAGCTTTCACAAACTTCTCAGCCATCTGAATTCTACAAAACAGACAGTACATATGTGTATATAAATATGTGATTGTAATCAACAGAACAAACTGATAGACTGAGAAACCGGTTGGAATACAAGGAAAATCCGATGTGAAAACAGACCTCTGATTGAAGTGTTGATCTCTGATGTCAGTGCCATTAAGAACCAGAGCATCCAGGACATGAACAGCGCTGATCCTACGCTGGGCTTTACCCTGTTGACACGACACACTCAATCGCTACATGTATGAATCTTTTTTTTTTAGAGGATCCTTTTTGTTGTTATGGTAACGATATTACTGGAACTTTAGCTGTTAAATTGTGGTTTTTATTCAATATTTCTTATACAGTATCATTTAGATTTAATGCAATTAGTAAATTGTTGACCAATTTCGAGAACATGGCAACCATCTAGGCGACAGTCACTTTGATCTGTGCAGTTGTAATTTACTGAGAACCTTCCTAAGCGCTTACCTCTCCCTTCAGCTCCTGCACAATCTCCACACTCAGCAGTGTGTCTCTGGGCAACTCAAGTTTAAAGCCCTCCAGCTTTCTCCAACGGACAGGGGATTTACTGTCCCATGTGTAGATCTGAGATTTCTGCACAAACACGCACAAAAAAAACCTATAAGTCACTGGTAATCGTTTCTTTCTTTTTTCTGACTCAAGGTGCGCTATAAAACTGAGACCCTACAGCTTTTATGGTTTAATCATTTTAGTCAGATATAAAACTCGATAATAAAAAAGGCTTAAATTTTAGGAAAAATATTGGTCAGTCTAATAAGTGATGTTTATGTGAGCATAAATACCTGACTCCATTGTGTATGCTATATACAGACACAGTCATGCTGAGCAATTAAACACACATGATTAGGCAACGTCCTTGAGTCATATTGCCTAATATTTCACACAGGATCTCACCCCAAGCCCAAGAAGAAAAATCTGCTCTCCCCCTCCAACAATGCACCGGTGGTCCAAAACATGCTGCAGTTTGTCCAAAGTGCTGTGATTGAGAGGTGTGGGCCTGGAGTTTAGGCTTTCAGCATCTGATCCCTGCCAAAACCATACACACAGACACACATTACCAGAAAACAGAAAGAGTTATGATTCAGGGCTGGAATTTTTATTTCTGAGTATCATTAACTACATTTAAACCTAGGAAACCTAGGAAAACAGAGGAAAGCCTGCAAAGCATTTACAGCTAACAAATGAATCGAACACTGGCCAAGTCCTGCATATACCTAGAAATATTTAAAACTTGTCTGTCACTGGAGTTTTTGAATTTTTTTTAAGCTAGAAAAATGTGTTTTGAGCGTGGAAAATCATCTTTGGCACACAAAAAAGTCTTTTTTCCAACCATTTGTTGGTTGGTTGTGGAAAATTTATTACTTCATGTTCTGGTTAGCTGGAACGGATTCTCTACACACAAAATGTATCAAACATAAAGAAAAAAAGTTTGTCTTAAAAACTCCAGAATGGATTAAATTGATATTTCGAGATTTTGCTTGGGAGCAAAATCTTGCCTGGGTGTAGTGGTTAGCACATTCGCCTCACAACGAGAAGATCCTGGGTTCGAATCCCGGGCTTGGGGTCATTTTGTGCGAAGTTTGCATGTTCTCCCTAAGTTTGCCTGGGTTTCCTCCAGGTACTTCGGTTCCCTCCCACAGTCCAAAACCATGTGTATTAGGTTGATTGGTGACTCAAATTGCCCACAAGAGTGAATTTGAGTGCGTGTGGTTGTGTGTGTGTTTGTGGCCCTGCGATGGGCTGGCAACCTGTCCAGGGTGTACCCCCTGCCTCTCTGCTGTGCACTGGGATGGGCTCCAGGGAATAAGCGGGTATGGAAGAAGAATGAATGAGATTTTGCCATATTTTCCTTTCCATTCAACGAATGACTTATATTCATAAACATGGAACCTAAATGTTTATCGGCGCAAGCAAATGGAAAACATGCAACACTTCGCCACCACGCCGCCTTACCCTTTAATTGCCTGCTCAAACTGCATAAAATGCATTCACATAGAAATTATAAAATTTTGGGGCTTTGTATAGTGTCTTTTCAAGCTATATATATATATATATATGTATGTATATATATATTTATATACTTTTTTTTACATTCTGTACATAGCCTTTAAATTGGTGCTGTAAGGTCTGGTGTATTCAGGTGTTTTGATGTATGGCATATCTAAAATTTCTAAAAGAATGACTATAAAGCAGATAAAATAACAAGATACTTAGATAAGCTTGTTGGTATGAAGTAAGAAAACAGTGTAAACTGACATTAATAAGCTCATAGAACTTGGATTTGGGGTCTGAAGCAGAAGGTGCCACTCTCGCTTTATCAGGAATCTGCAAAAAAAAAAAAAAGAAAAAAGAAAGAAAAACCCACAAAATGGGTGAAATCTAAAAAAACTACCCAGAGAAACAGGAATATAAAAAAAAAATAAAACAGTTCATACTGTTGATTATGTGTGTGTGTGTTCGTATTGGTTTATATTTGCGTACCCCCCAGAGTTTGAGACAATCCTTGCGAATATCAGCTTGTCGCGGCTCGGAGAGCGTCCTATTTTGCGGAAGTAAATATTTTTACTGAAACAGAACATCAGTGTAGATAAAAAGAGTAATAAATGGGACTGTGAATATGTGACTCACGTGTCTCTGACATAGGCATGGATCTTTGATAGAGCCTTAATTTGCACCGTACAATGACTAAAGGACAAAAAAAAAAAAAAAAAAAGAACTACATCATATATTCTCTATATAATGTCACATTGCTGTGATGATCCTTCTAAAGCATATTCTATCTGAGGTCCGCATGCATGTCCTACCTCTCGTTAGACTCAGTCATGTACTGGTAGAAATCTGTGTCTCCTTTGATTATCCCCAGAGGCACCACATCTGTGACATCACTGTCTGAGTTTCTCAGATGATTTAGCTTTAGGTTCACCTTGAACAGGTAATCCCTGACTGCATCAGAGCCCGGCTTTAGATTCCTACACACAACATACCTACACACGCACACACGCGTACACACACGCGTACACACACACACGCGTATACACACACGCACACACGCGTACACGCACACACGCGTACACGCACACACGCGTACACGCACACACACGCGTACACGCACACACACGCGTACACGCACACACACGCGTACACGCGTTTAAATAAAGGAATGCCATAAAATGATAATTTAACCCCTTTGGTAATTTTTGTTACCTCTCAGAGTTGGCGGGTCTGCTGGTGATGGGTTTGAAGAGCGACACTCTCTCAAAGCAGAGATAGAGCAGATAGATCAGACCCACGCTGAAAGATGTGAACAGATCAAACGTCTTGCATACAAAGTGGCCTCCTAAAAACACAACATAAAAACACAGTACAGTGGATGCTATTATCACCAACACTGCAAATGCTATCTCTAAAATATACATTCATGCAAAATAACGAGAGTTAATAAGCAAGAGAAGAACCTGTCCGGACGACCGATAAAGCAGTGAGAATTTGACAGAGAAGAAGCTGTTTGCTAAGGATCTCCTGCAGGTTCTCCTGCCCCTCCACTGAGAAACCCTGCAAGTTAAAACACACCACAATGAACAACATCGTCACCGCCATTTTTTCATAATCAGAAGCAGGGCAGAGAACTCACGCCGTCAGCCATGAGGAAGTGGAGTCCACGCCTATCCGTGCTCTCCAGGACAAAGTTGCGAAAAGCACTAATATTCTCAGGTCGTGTGATGTCTCCGTCGCCGTCGATCCCGCCTTCACCTGCATCACACTGCGAAGTCAGAACCAGGAAATAGCAGCTCTTACAGACACTAACATTCTATAACATGCATTTTTGTTAGGATTAACGATAGTTTTTATGAATCCACGTGATCACTCTGGCAAGTGTAAAACTTCACCATAGTACGGTTCAAAGAGTTCGCTGGGGGCAGAGTAGAAATCCTCCAGTTTGAAATCATTGGCTCCTTTTAGAGTCATGCCGAAGCCTTTTGCATGCCAACGTTTTCGCCAAAGGACATACTCAGAGAATCCTCCAGGTCCAGCGCACACGTCCCCAAAATAAAGCAGCTCGCTCTCCCAACCACGGAACAGGGGCCTCTAAAACACACATATATGTCCTTGTTTAATCATCGCTTACATTCATTTATGCTCAACCCCCAACTCGGGTCACTGGGGTCTGCTGGGGCTATCCAAGAGCACATGATATTATTTACATTTTTTTAAAAGGACAATGAAGGCTCAACATATTTTACTAGATTTTACCCCTTGGGAGTCTTTTGGGTTGGTAAAAATATAGTCAAACACGTGGTCCATGTTTGCCATCTTCATCGCAGCTCTGAGAAAACAAGAAAGAATTATAAAAAACACCTTGAAACACCACCAATGTACTTTTTTTTTTTGTTTTTCCATGTGAAATTATTGAATTAAACACGCTCACCGCATGCATGTATACATACACTTTTTTTATCAACTGAGAACTAAAAAAAGAACTCCTAAGGTATTTGGTATTCAAATAAGCACCAGGACTTTCTCCGGTAGTCCAAGGAGACTGTGATTCCACCAATGTTTTTTGATTGATTAACAAAACAGATCCTTTGATGAGATGAACAAGGTAGTTATGTCTGTGGTATGTTCATATTTTAACAAAACAGCACCAGACTTTGTTTAAAAACAGACCGGACCGAACAATCGCACCAGAGCTTGGTTTAATCAAACCAAATATAAGGTATGAAACTAATATTTTAACAATCAAGATCTAAAAATGTTTTTATTTGTTCAGTCCATCATTTTTAAAAACAATGTTTAATTAAAAATCATAAAAATGTTCACATCCCTAACAACACAATGTGTCTGTGTACGAAAACTTTTGCTAATGCTCTGTGTGTGTGTGTGTTTGTGTGTGTTACCTGTTAAGAAAGAAAACTCCTCGTATTGTTTCATACGGGTTGGACCGTGTTCGAGCTCGCCTCATTTCCTCACCCTCTAGGTTATCAAAGACACTCTGCAACACATACACACATAAAAACATGCACTTCAACAACAAACCGGCCACCTACTAAATGCCGATTGTCTGAATGTTGTGCATTTCACCTTGCAGCGTAGTAGCAGGTGCAGTAACTCCTCTGAACAGAATTCAGTCTCGTCATCAATCTTTAGTTTCCTCTGCAGACAAACAAATCCAGAATAATATTGAGTCAGGATTCATACACATTTTTGGCATTAAAATAAAATATTTACTTTAAAGTAATGGAATCTTTCATGAAATGTCTATATACACGTTTAATAAAAAAAATAATCATGTTCAAATTTACCAAAAGTATATGTTAAGTCAAAAACTACAAGACATTAGTATGTAGGTATCGTGCAAAGGTTTACTACTGTAATTCACCCAATATTTATTATTAAAATATATTTAAATTTACAGAAATTTCTTTCAAAACTTTCTAGGTTATTTTTTCCCCAAAACTTTTTCAGGCCGTTGGAAATTGCTTTTCTAGAACTCCATGACCAGATTTTTTTTATAACCATCTGAAGCCTTCTAAGTTTATACAAATGAAGCATAAACAGCAGACTACATTTATGTTAACTGTATTATTGACCATGAGTACAAACAAAATTTGATCTGATGTTTTGATGAGAGGGGTTAGGGATGTTTTCAGTTTTTTGATTTTTCAGATTTTGTATTTCTTCCAAAATATAACATTTTGTATATACCAAAAAAAAGGTGAGTTTGAGCGGAGCAGGCACGGCGATCATTTTTTTTCTCCTTTATCTAGTTTTGTTTTAACATGCTTTTCAATCAAATTTTATTTCATTTTATTCGTATACAGCTTTTTTTTTTTTTTTTTTACAATTTTACTTTTTCACTTAGAGAATAAGCAGCTATAGAAGAAGAATGAATAAAAGAAAATGTGAGTGAAATAGAAATCAGTTTCTTCCTGATAAATGTATTTTAAATACATACTGTAAAATGTTACCATATGAAACAATAGTAACTTTGCGACTTGCAGCACTTTGCAGCACACCTAGCCTGTTATCACGGCATCCATTCGACCTTGATCTAAACTGTGACCTTAACTGTTGGTTAGACAAATTTAACCAACAGACACAATTTATAAAGTTGTAGCTTAGTGTTTAATATGTTGGAGGATCTGAAGATCTCAAGATCGGTTCCCAGCACAACCAAACTGCAATAGTTGGGCTCCTGAGCGAGGCCCTAAACTCTGATTTACTAAATTGGATTATAAAAAGACACACATAGGAGCCACCTACTGGTGAAATTATATACTAAGCAAACTGTAACGATTTGCACAGCAGGAGTAATATTTGCTGCAATACCTCATCTATAGTCATCCAGTCTCTCAGTTCCTCCGAGTCTGGCATTTCTGTGGTGCATTCTGGGAACCAGGACACTTCTTCAATAGCACTAGGCTGAAAATGAAAGAGAGAGAGAGGCAGAGTGAGGGAGACAGAGAGAAAGAAATGACAAAAGTAGACCAGTTGATTAAATAAATTGTATTTAAAAATTACTTTTGTCTACAAGGTGCAATTAAGTGAAATCATGCTATAGAGAAAACAGAAACATCATTGGCGCACCTCAGGCTCGTCCGTCCATTCCACATTAAGATCTCCCTGGAATCCCTCCAGCATCAGACCAAGACCCCTCCTTCCGCGCTGTGTGGACGCCTCCACGATCTCTCTTCGACCCTGACCGAACTTTCCCAAACCCTCACCTTCTTTAAAGCCCATTTTAGCCTACATAAAAAGAGATGAGACTTACTATAATATGTAAAAAAAATTGAAAATCACTGCTAATTTAGTGCAAAAAGGGATGGTGCATGAGGCCTGGTGTATTACCATGAGCTTCTGAGAGACGCTGTTATACATAGAAAATTTGGCACCGCTCTGTGATGCTTCGCTGCTTGAGGCATTCTGGGATTCTGACTGATTGGAAAAACTGGGTCTCTGATCTTCAGCATCGCTGAGTGACTCGCTCTGGCTGGAATCTGTAAGAAACAAACTCAAATTTATTAAAGCGACAGTATGTGACACTGGTGTACTTGGCCTGGGTTTTCTTGAAAATAAAAAAAAAATTGATATTGGGGTTGAGCAAACTCAAATGAGGTATAAAAATAAACCTTAACCTAAACAAACTTAAGTCTGACAAGCTGTTTCTATCAATGCAAAGGAGTAACTAAGTATGTTCTGCTTTAGTTTTTATAGATTATTTAGAGAAAATAATATAGTCAAGCTATCAATGATATAGTCAAACCTTATTTAAGGTTTGTAAATAAATAAATACGTATAAACGTACATTTTGGTGGTTCACGGTCATGATTAAAACTCAACTCTTATTGCCATGCTCACACAAAACTAAAGGGGAATTCTCATTTGGCAACACAAATGACAAGGAATTTGAAATGCGTTTGCCGCAAATGGGTCTCATGTAAGAGTATATAAGTATTTTTTTAAAGATATATATATAAATTATGTTGGTGTGCAAAATGTGATTTTTAACTATTTAGCCAAATTGTAGGCTATTGTTCCTCATGTTATTGTTCTTGCACATTTCTGTTTATGGTGTTCAGCTACAACAGAATGAATAGGTTTCATATGTAAAGTTTTCTTGCCTTCTTTTAATCAATACAAAAATTGTTTCAAATAATATCCAATATTTTAAACCAAATTTAACCTTACAAGTCTCAACTTATTAAATAAATATAATGTTATAAACAACAAATATTCATCTGAAAAACAGTACTAAGCATTAGCTATTAAAACTACATTATATAATCCCACACGTCACACATTAAAAGTGAATAAATTATATTCAGTCAGTAATTCATCCAAAAGGGACTTACATTTATCTCTATTATGAAACTAAGCATATTGGCACTGCAGTGTACAAGGTTAAGGCAAACTCATGCACTGTTGCGACCAAAGTTTGTTTCTGGCTTGGGTCCTTGCCGGTCAAGAGTAAGCTCTTTCCCCTTTTTCATCTTTGTCCTATCTATAAGGCAAAATGCCCAAAAATATCTTAAAAAAAAAACAAAAAACTAATTAATTAAATATTAAGTATCTGGTGGTCTTGCAACTAAACTCACAATTTTCTGATGGTCTTTAATTGAGGAGAAATATTAAACCCACCATGGCTTGTGGTTCGATGAGATGATTCGTCATCTTCATCAGAGCTGGCCTCATCGCGTTTGGCCTTCTTCCACTTCATTGCCTCATTCTTCGCACCCAGAGCCCTCTTCATTATGGCTGCAGGTGAACTCCTGTGTAAACAAAGATCAGACAAGACCTTTAAACTATAGCAACTCCAATGTCTTTATATTGTTAAACATGTGTTAGTCAAACAGCATGAAAAGAGAAAAGTCGATGATTACATGTCTAATCAATTATAGAGGTACATGTTAGAACAAGGGCCAGCGCGGTAGCAGAGTGGTTAGCAAGGTCTCCTCACAACAAAAAGGTTTGATTTCCCAACAAGGGGTCTTGAGAGAACAAGAGTTTGTTCTGCCCTTGCCCTTTACTTCAGGTTCTTCGATTTCCTCCCACAGTCCAAGACATGTACATAAGGTTAATTGATGACTCTAAATTGGCCATAGGTGTGTGTGTGAGTGTGTGTGGTTGTTGATGTGTGGCCCTCTGTGAACCGGCAAACTGTCCATGGTGTACCATATGTGTGTTAGGACTGGCTCTAGCACACTGCTGTGACCCCATGTTAGAAAATACGCAGGGGTAATGGATATGGAGTATGAAAGAATGAATGAATGTTAGAACAACATCCCAGAATCAATTACATCACAACACATTTCTGTGTATCAAACAGTTAATTTATTCATTTTTTATATACACATATTCCTAAACTTGGGGTCACGGAGTCTGCCAGAGCCCATCACAGCGCACATAGGTCAAGAGGCAGGGGTACACCCTGGACAGGTCACCAGTCCAACGCAGGGCTACACATAGACAAAACCATACACGCTTACATTTACTCCTAGTGGTTAGCAGTTCACCTCACAGAAAGGAGGTTCCGGGTTTGAATTCCAGGCGAGGGATATTTTTGTGTGGAGTTTGCATGTCCTCCCTGCTTTTGTGTGGGTTTACTAAGGAATTCCAACCCGACCCTCCTTGCTGTGAGAACTGCTAACCACTAGGTCACTGTGCCGCTCTATTGATAACACAAAAAACAAAAATTAATATATATATATATTAATTTACAAATTAAATAATCTTTTCTACCCTAAATTATTTATTTATTACCATATCAGCTTTGGTTAATTATTTTTTAGCAACAGATACATTCATTTATTTATCAACGTATTTTTTAATAACAACTCTACAGTTTTTAAACAGATGTGAATTTAATCATTTGATACACAAGAGCAGTGTGTTGTGATACCTGGGATATTGTTTGTATAAGATTTTTTATAATATAATTCAAAACCAATTACAGACAATTGTAGTAAAATGCTAAAACCTTTTTTTTAAATAATAAATGTACCTTTAATTTTATTAGTTTCACCATACGATAGAAACACCAGATTAAGGGTTAAACACTAGTTTAATGGTAAACAAACCCACATGTCATAAACTTTATTATGTATCTCTCCATACAGAACCACAAGTCCAGAGGATGGAGTGTAACCTGGTAGGTCGAACTACATGTCCAGTACTGATGATTTGCCTTCAAAGAAAAACATGTTTTCTGGAATACAAACTTGTGCTTAATTATCGGATAAACAAGTCTCAAAAAGAGAGGAGAGAGAGGGATAACAGCTGTATAGTGTTTAGCCTGGACCTGTTAGTTTCACTGATAGAATCTGATTCAATCCAATCGAACCGATTCTGGAATAAACTAGAACTAGTGGAAAGTACAGAGCAAAAGCTGTTAGAAGGCTAAAGATCAAATCCATATTTTCTGGTTCTGAACATTTTGGAAATTTAGACGAAATGCCAAAAATGCAAGAAGTTAATAAGATGCAACATCAAACACATGAATGCGTTCAGTTAATGACTTAAAAGTTAACACTCACTTTCAGTTAATGACGGTCTTTAGGTTGGTAGGTTTTTTTCCCTGGCTAACTGAGACGAGTCATACCAGAGTCGTTTCAGCTGGATTTAATCCTGAGCCCCTTCTGCTCTTCCGTCAGGAAAACAAAACTAAAGCCGGAGTGGCTGCTCAAGATTTAGTTTCTGTTTCCATTTCTACTAATTAGGAAACACTAAATAACAAAAATGGTAACACGATATTAGCCCCGTTTGTGACCAGATCTATTTTTTAAATCATAACATAATAAGTAATCAAGTTTTTCGTAATACGGATTGGACTATAACACAAACAAGCAACAACTCCAAAACATAAAGGCTAGCTTGCTAAGCTAAAAGAAACAAAATTTAGCCCCGTCGGCGTTTTAACGCAAAATTCCACACGCAAGAAGCCGAAATAATCAACAACGGTACGTATATTTTAGCTCTATCATATATTTCTGGAACA
This sequence comes from Sisor rabdophorus, assembly GCA_026260075.1. Classification (NCBI taxonomy): domain Eukaryota; kingdom Metazoa; phylum Chordata; class Actinopteri; order Siluriformes; family Sisoridae; genus Sisor; species Sisor rabdophorus. The sequence goes on from JAOTQW010000015.1 coordinate 1,083,853, forward strand.
ACAGGGAAATACTAAAAACAACGTCAATAAATTACGCGCTAAACCCGCGTTCAACTTTCATTAAAGGGCCCTGAAGAATCAGCGGCGCAGGATAGTGACGTTGAGGACAGTTAAACAGGTGCCTGAATTGCTTGATTAAATTTTTAGATTTTATAAAATTATTAATATTATTATTATTGTCGGTTAGTTTATATTACACTTTATTCAAGTACGTGCTTTTTGATATGAATGAAGGGCAGCATCTGACAAGTATTTTGTTTAGGATTTAAATGACATATTGGTTTAAGCTGACAAAAATGATTCTAGATCCTAAATCTAAATAATTGTAAATCATATCTATCATTAACTACAACAGTTTGAATGTTAGAATTCGCCTTGCTTATAATCCAGTCATCATTCATTTATTCATTCATCTTCTATATCCACATATTCCCTAAGGGCTGTAAAAAAAAAAGCTCACGGTGGTTTGTTGGAGCCTATACCGGCTCTCTGTAAGGCAGAAGGCGTACACCCTGTTCATCACAGGGCCTTACTTACACTCCAATTTAGAATCAATTAACCGAAAGTACATTGCAACAATAAATTGCAAAGTTGCAGCCGCAGAGGGTTGAAGTTTGAGTTATACAATGAAGGTATAAGAGAGAGAAATGGGTGCAGGTCCTGGTTAGAAATTCATCAGGATTGGGCAGGTGCACTGCTGTGACCCCATGTTAGAAAATACGCAGGGGTAATGGATATGGAGTATGAAAGAATGAATGAATGTTAGAACAACATCATTTCATTTCATCTTTTTTACCCGCTTATTCCAGAATCCGGGGTCACGGGGGTCTGCTGGAGCCTATCCCAGC
>JAOTQW010000015.1:1124942-1135588 GCA_026260075.1 Sisor rabdophorus
GGAATCAGCAGCTATAGAAGATGAATGAATGAATGAATGAATGGTTAATATATTGGCACTCTGGATTATCACATCCTCTAAATGTAGTCTTAGTTTTCCTCCTGTATTCCCCTTTCACTCGTTTTATCTGCCTTTCACTATTTCCATGCATTTTGTTTTTTCTTTTGCTTTTTTTCGGTCTTCTTGCTTACTATCTCTATCTGACTTTTAATTTTGCTTCTTCTTTTTTTTTCTTTCTGTTTCTTTTTACTCTTTCTGTCAGTCATCAGTTTATAATAATTAATGATTCTTTCCAAAAGTTGTCATGCCTCAGGTCCCATGAGTGTTAATACAGTTTCTTTTGCTTTAAAGTTGGTTTAGATCCTTAAAGTTACAGTCGGTGACGTGCTCTGACATCCTAAACCCTCACTTGTACTTTCCTTGCACTGTTCTCAAGGTCCTCTATGGTTCAACCACGAATAGCATTTTATTATCTTAATCAAGGGCACTACACCGATAATAAAGCACATCGCCCGCGCGCTATTTAGTGCACGGCTGTAGGATGAAGTGCGTGGTTTGGGTTGGACCCGGTGGGAGGGGCTTATAAGTGACACACGCATCGCTTTTTGCTAAGGAAGAGGAAGGTGGCGGTTTCTAGATGCTGTAAAATTTGGGAAATCTCAAAAAACTCGTCGAATTGAGAAACACTACCAGGTCTTGGAAAGAGCATTAAAGGTACTAACCAAATAATAAAGTGTAATATTAGTGTTTTAATGATCTAAATGGCTGCCGCGCGAGTGGGACCGCTGAAAAGACGGCTGCCCCCCCTCCCTCCTGTGATGGGATGCATTAGCTGGCTAGCTAATGTTTTGATACAATGTGGGATTGGAAATCAATCCTTTTTTAATGGAAAATTAATATTTTTATTTAAATCATTGTTATTATATTAAATACAATCATAAAACAACCCGTCGGCTTCCTGTCCGTTCTAACGTTAGATAGCCTGACGCGAAATATCTGTTCACCCGTATTTCGACATGTTTCCATTCCTGTGCTGTGATTGGTTAGATAACGAGTCACACTTCCTAACCAGCCAATTGTGTCGCTATGACTTGGAGATTTCCTCAATCGTTGCGTGGGAGGCGGCATTTTATGAATACGGGTAGGGAAAATAGAACGGCGTTTGCTTACGCGAAATTGCCAAACTAGCTAACACTAGCTTGTCTCGTGTTTCCAGAAACGTGCTTTTATTTATTTTATTTATGGATTGCGGTAAAAAGATCGAAGGTTCACTATTTTAAAGGACAAGTTTCACATCTAAAATCACGCTAAATTTTAATATATTTTATTTACTGTCGCTAGCGAGCTAGCGTGAGTGAGTCACGTGATGAGCAAAGGTGTTTTGTTGTTTTTTAATACTAGCGGGTTTGTGTAACTCATCAGGTAATTTTTTTTGTCTTGCAGCTTAAGAATTTTGTATACATTTGTTAGTGTTTTTCTTTTCTTTTTTTACTTTTTAAAACGTGAATTTTCAACTGCTCCTGGTTTAATTAACTGGTTTAAACTGAGCTTCGAGTCCTGAAACCCGCGTATGATTTTGCTGCTTTTGCTATTATTAAGTGGATTATAATCGTCGATTTCATTGCACTACTCTTTGAAAAATGTTGATGAGATGAATAATTAATTTAAGCCTAAACAATTGTATTTATCCGTCTTGGTTTGGAGACCTGTTGTCTGATCTAGAATCTATGGCTTGGATTGGCTTGGATTCTTGTCAGTCATTTTTAGCGCCGCCTCCCAACACATCTTTTATGTCCTTATTGCTTGTGTTTGGAGTCCCAGCTTTGTTCCAGGTGTTGTATAACAATCTTATCTATTCACTCCACAAAAACAGAATGTCTGCTGCATGTAACACACACACACACACACACAGCTGAGAGCTGACTACATTTTTCAGAGTAGTTTGATTGTGTTGAATTTTGTCAGGTTTTTTTGTTTTGCATTAGGGATGCTTCACTGCTTCACTAAGTCCTTCTCATGTCTGATGAAATAACATTCAAGTTCATACTTTAATGTTCTACATTTATTAAACATATTCTGCAGTTTATGCAATCAGGAAGATGAGAGACACTACTGAAACTGATAATTGGAGCCAAACGGTAATAAACAAATCAAACTTATAAATCTTATTATTTTTGGTTGACCTCTCATTCATTCATTCGTTCATTCATTCATCTATTCATCTTCTATATTTGCTTATTTCCTAAGACGGGGTTCAGGGGAGTCTGCTGTAGCCTATCCTAGCACGCACAAGGTGCCAGGCAGGGGTACACTCTGGACAGGTCTCCAGTCCATCGCAGGGCCACACATAGATGAACAACCACACACTCTCACTCTTTCTTATGGGCAATTTTAGAATCACCAATCAACCACCCGCCAGCTGTAATAATATTTACTGCAAATAGTTTTTGCAAACTTTTTTGGGCTGCTTTTGATCAAGTCAGCTCAAGATCAGGAAATAAATTAGACTGATAGATTTTTTAACTTTAATTTATCTATTGATCAGATTGCATTCTTTTGTCATACAAATAAAAATGTAATTATGCTCATCCATATTGCCCCATAATAATTTCTGTCCGGGTGGCTGGCCTGTCTGTGTGCGACGGCCTCTTTGTCTCTCTCTCTTAATCTTGCTTTGATAGCCAGTGTTGATGGTGTCCTGATGTAAAATATTAAAATGTGTTGTGGCAGCGGTTTCATTTGTTAAAGTTTTTTTTTAGTCTTTTAAATTACATTTTTAAAAAGACTTTCCTGTCTTTTTGTTACTCTAATACCTCCCCTGGTAAACGCCACTGATAACAATCTGCTGTAGAAATTGCAGTAATGACATCATGAGCGCGGGCAAGAGAGCTGCGTATCCATCAGCCACTCCCGGTCTTCATTAGAGATGGTTAATCAGATCAGTTACATTAGTGCTGTTTGCTCATGATGAGCTGAGAGCCAGGAGGAGGGGAAAAATGATGAGGTTGAATTTAAATGGGTTTGTGTAAAACCATAATCGATTTCACAAACGCAAAAAAAAAAAAAATTAAATCCCTATCTTGTGCTTTCTCAAAAGATTGTAAACAGTCTTTAATAATATTCAGGTTGAGAAATTAGCATTTAGCAAAAATGTAAAAAAAACAGACTGTACAAAGACTTCCTGTTCCTGAGGAAATCGCTGGCACTATGTTGCTGACTTTAAGTTCTGTTTAAAGGCCCCATCTTATGTGACGTACCCTTTTAGTTGTTTAATGTTTTTGTTTGTTTGTTTGTTCTCAGAGAGGCGTGATGAGGTTTTCATACAAGGACCCGCATCCCATCTGACCTCTGAGCGAGACCAAGCAGCAGGATAAGATGAGGCTCGAGTGAGGTATGTGTGTTTCTGTTAGCCATGTGGTGTGATTGTGTACACAGCCATAAATTCCTGATATTGAATAGGGGGGTCTGTACAATTGTGTGATCTATTTTTTTTACTAACAACTAAGTATTATAATGTTGGAGTTTGGTAAGATCTTTGAATAGCTGGAACGAAGTATGTGCTTTTATGTCAGTTCTTATAGGCAAATTGTATCACAATGGAAAGATTTCATAATGAGAACCAACAATGTTTGTCTGCTGAGGTGCCACTATAATCAAATGCCAGTCAAGTGTTTGTAAATAATTTGATCAAATGCTGACAGGTTATAGAAATATGGGTCATGTTTTTGAAGCTGTGTAATAGATTTATCCAGCAGGTGTGCTAATAATGGCCCAGTTATTTGCTGCTTAAACCGATGGCTGTAGAAATCCTCAGTAAAAGTAAAGAGAGCAGAAGGCGGTTTGGTGTGGGAGGAAACATGACTAAAGTAATTGTAAATGTAGCCACAGCATGTATACACCTACAACAGCTATCCAAAAGTTAGAACGTCCAGACCTCCAAAAACTGCCAAAACTGATATCCTATAACATTGTTTAAAAGATCGTAAAAATATCACTGAACCAATCAGCGGTTTATCTCTGGTCTGTGTACTGTCCTATATGCTGGTACATGTGTCCTTGTGACGTCACCTATTCCAAATATTCCTGGAACTGTATTGTAAAGGGAATAAAGCTAATGCTTGGCAAACAGGGAATAGTTACATTTACAGCCCTGTCCATATTCCATTAACACTTATGCAAGAAAGTGCTCTTATTCTAATTGATAAATAATTCGGGAAGGATCATGTTTGATTTTAGGAGATTTTGTCTTTTAGATATAAAATTTAAAAATTAGTGAAAATATTGGATAGATTAATCAGCCCAAATCAAATGGTTGTCGGTGGAGTGTTTAGAGTTGATGTTTAAAATTTGCAGTAGAATTATGCACATGTGCTCCTGATAGTGGGTCCAGACATGTTGGGTTGATGAAATCTATCCAAAGCAATTTTTTAAAGTTCTATTAGTTTTTGAGTGGTCACCTATCTACAGGGATTGTGTTATCTGTGCATGTGTATATGATAAGGCATCAGCTGCATGCTTAAAAAAAACAACCCAGGCAAGATTTAAGTTCATTTAGATCCATACGCATCTTATTTACTCATACAACCACATTTCCACTTCAGCCAAGATGTTTAAATTCCACACTGGGACTGGCACAATAGTGTTGGCTTTTATTTTTGTCCATTGTCTTTACAGATACGAGAGCGTTTCAGTAATGTGCCATGGGGTACGACGTCACCAGGTTCCAGGGGGAAGTAGATGAGGATCTGCTTTGTCCCATTTGCAGTGGAGTGCTGGAGGAGCCAGTGCAGGTCGGTACTTCAGTGCGCACACACTTGCGCGCGCGCGCACACACACTCTCTCAAACCTTAAAAAATGCTTAATTACTTTAAATAGCCAAGACAAGAGATTTTTTTTAAGAATATTTATTTTATTCATTTATCTTTTATACCTGCTCATTCCCTAACTCTGGGTGATTGGGGGGGGGGTCTGCTGAAGCCTAAACCAGCGCACTTGGGGGCGAACAGCACGGGTACACTCAGCACGGGAAAATGTTGCCAGTCAATTAGGTTATAGCAGGTTTGTGTTGTTTTTTCTCTTCTTAGGCCCCGCACTGTGAACATGCCTTCTGTAACGCCTGCATCACGCAGTGGTTTGCACAGCAGCAGATCTGCCCAGTGGACCGCACTGTGGTGACGCTGGCACACCTGCGGCCGGTGCCACGCATCATGCGCAACATGTTGTCCAAGTTGCAAATCTCCTGCGATAATGCCAGCTTCGGCTGCACTGCCACCCTGCGCCTCGATCAGCTCCAATCTCACCTCAAGGACTGTGAACACAACCCCAAACGCCCTGTTGTCTGCGAGGAGGGCTGTGGGTCAGTGAGTGACACACACACACACGCACACACGAGTGTGTGTATTTAATATACACGAACTACTTTAGAAAATTGATAAATTGAATTTGCACACCTCTATAACTAGAACTGTATAACTGCACAACTGGATGACTAGTTAATGTCAAATTCATATGAGATTATTGCTGCACATTTGCATGGGAGATAAAATGGTGCTGCATATCTGTCTGCGTGAGATTGTTGCAGCACATCTGTATGACTAATGGATTACTTAATGCTTAAAAAATATTAAAATGCTTTATTTAATGCTTTTGCAGATAGTAAAATATTTGGCATGCGGTTATTAATTTTGGATATACGTGTGCATGCTTTGGCACAAGCCGTGAAGCTTTCATAGCAAGCTTATCTTGATAAGACGGAGGCACGCGCAGCTGCTGCTGACAAAAGTGTAACACTGTTTGGGTTAAGTGCTATGTAGACCATGGAAATCCCGATAGGCAACGTAAAAGGGGGGTGGGGGGTGACTTGCACTATAAATCTTTAGTCACCTACAGACCAAACACAACTTGTATCGGCTTAGCAGAAAAATATGCAAACATGGGAATAAATTCAAAGAAACTTTTGTTGGTTTTACCATAAAAAAAATTAAGTCATATCAGATATATCGCATATCACATCTTGTATCACAATATTCCTCAATATCGCACAGCTCTATGAGCGATGGGTTATTCGATTGATATTAAGTGTGTACAATCTGTCTGGATGCTGGTGTTTCTCTCAGATTGGAGATGCCCAAAGACGAGGTGCCGAACCACAACTGCATCAAGCACCTGCGCAGCGTCGTTCAGCAGCAACAGACCAAGATTGCAGACTTGGAGAAAACCGCAGCTGAGCACAAACACCAGCTGGCAGAGCAGGTTAGTCCTTAACAAACAAACGCACACAATGCATCACAAATGCACACAGTCTAGTGTTTTACATGGTCCCAAACAGACAATACCCTTATCATAAAGCAATGAAGCGTGCTCTAATTACATCTTTCTTACTCACATACACACACATAATAAGATTATTAATAGTTTAACCCCTCAGCACTGTTTGTTTTGTTCGGAGCAGAAGCGGGATATTCAGCTGCTCAAAGCCTACATGCGAGCTATTCGGAGCGCAAACCCCAACCTGCAGAATCTAGAGGAGAGCATCGAGTACAACGAGATCCTGGAGTGAGTTAATCATCTCTGTTTAGGAACACATTGAGGGGGCTCCGGGTTAAAGAATGATTAGTATTAAATCCATCAAACTGCTAGAGTAAAGTGAGGCTCCTATTCCACTAGGGGGAAATGTAAAGCAATACTCAAATTCCTCCTTCTTTTAAAGCAAAAGCAAAATTTACAATAGTAGTAATTTGTCAGATTTTAACCCCATTTTTATATAAAGCTATTTAAAAGTGTTTTGAGGGTTTTTTTGCACTTTTATATAGGTTATTTGATTGGTTTGATTTTATTTTATTTATTTTTAGTTACTGGATGTGTGAAATTAAGAGTTTTTCACAAATGCAGCTTTTTTTGTTTTCTAAATTGTTGATAGGATCACTGGTCTAAAAGTTTGATGCATTTATTCTAATTTCTGTAATGCTTCTTTTGCAGATGGGTGAACTCGCTGCAGCCTGCCCGCGTAACGCGCTGGGGAGGCATGATCTCGACGCCAGACGCCGTCCTGCAGGCTGTTATCAAGCGCTCTCTTATTGACAGCGGATGTCCTCTCTCCATCGTGAATGAGCTTATCGAAAACGCTCATGAGCGCAACTGGCCCCAGGGTCTGGCTACGCTGGAGACGCGCCAAATGAATCGCCGTTACTATGAGAACTACGTGGCTAAACACATCCCGGGGAAACAGGCCGTCGTGGTTATGGCGTGCGAGAACCAGCACATGGGCGAGGACATGATCCTGGAGCCGGGATTAGTCATGATCTTCGCTCACGGAGTGGAGGAAATCTTATAGTCAGGACTGAACGGAGGTGGGGGTGTAGTGGGGGAGTCAACACTACAGTTTTTTTGTTTTTGTTTAAGAAAAAAAAAAAAGATCTTTACCTCATAACAAAGGTTTATCAGCAAGAAGAGAAGGACATGAGGGATGAAGAAACACATTAAACGACGTATTCGCTGACGACAAAACCCTCCAGCCATCCTGTTGCCTTAAAACAGCAAAAAAAAAAACCACAACAAAATGCTGGAGATCTTGGTAATCACCACTGACTGACTGAACCCGCTGCTCGTTACCACTTTGTAGTTCCACAAAAACCTCCTCCCCTTTTTCTTTTAATTCTGCAACAGAACCCGACCTCGTGAGCGCTTTGTAAATAAATCCACCAAAAGAATTTATGGAAGAAAAGTTAACCTATACGTTCTCTATTCTTGGTATCGTAGGTGTTTTGTTTTTTAGCTTTGATTGAACAGAGGTTAGCCGAGACCGACTCGGATCAAGCGATATTTATACATTCTATCTGAAACGTATTATAAAATGTAGACTTCCTGTTATGATTTTAAAGCCACAGCCCAGCACAGGTCGCGGAACAAAGAAACATCATGTCTTTGACATCCGATAAAACTGCCGGCACGAGAGAAGAAGAAACCTGAGAACGCCATCATCGCCCCGTCGCATTGCTTCGACCACACGACTGTGGTTTCACGAACCACATCACGTGTTTTTAAGCTCTCGTTCACGTCATCTGTCCGGTCTCAAAAGAATTCCAGGTCCTGACAAAGACTTTTTTTTAAATACATTTGGAATATCTGGCTAGACGTCTGCTCAAATCCCGCCACGCCTCAGAATTTTTCACTTCACCTCAAGACCACTTAGTGTTTGCTCCTTTATATATTTCAGTGTAGAACTGAAGGATTTGTTTTGCTCAGCTGTTCGTTTCTGTCGTGCGCTTTGGTTTGTATATATATATATATGGAGGTTTTATAAAGGAGCCTCTGATGTAACTAGTGCTGCCGTCGTCTTTGTTTTCACACTCTGAGTTTTGTTAATTGTGGGGTTTTTTGGGTTCTGTAAAGGAAGAAAAAAACATGAACACTTTCATCCTGATGCTGTTTATCTTGTTTCTTCTTCTTTCGGCTCGCATGGGGGGGGGGGATTATTTTTTTTATTAAAGAGAATATTTAATGTGTGTATGTAAAATTTGATGTTTGGCCAAGGCCCTTATTCAGCGCGATTTACATTCATCCAACCGAGCGTGTGAGGGTTAAGGACCTTGTTTAGGAGCTCTGCTGTAGTTTGGTGATGGAATTCGAACCCATAACCTTTGTGTAGCAGTCAAAATTTTAACCACTGAAACAGAAAAGAGGCAAGTCTTATAAATGTATGAGTGACAAATTATTTTTGTTGTTTTCCTTCACTTTTAACTTTGCATTACATTTTTTACATTATGTCGACTTAAATGTATCTCTCCCATGTATTAGTATTTTTTAAATCCAACCGAGTGTGTGAGGGTTAGGAGCCTCACTCAACAGCTCAATGATTTGGTGGTTCAACACCGTTACCATCGTGCTACCGCTTTCTTACTTAGAAATTTGGGCAAATAATCTGACAATTTTAGGACCTTTTTTTTTAAGATCACTTTAAATCTTGTTAAAAAACATCATCATATCATACGAGAACTGTGATGGACTAGCACCCTGGCCAAGGTGTACCCTTTCTGTCTTTTAGCCATAGAGAGCTGGATACACTCCAGCCCGGGAATTAGCAAGCTAGACGATAAATAAATGAACATCATATGCAAAATAAAATAAGGATTAAAAAATTAAGTATTAAAGAGAGAAATTATTTTAAAACTTAAGATGTAGTAATATAATTCTGATCGAATAGAAATAATAATAAAAATCTAAGAAAGACAAGTAGGCGGTGGGGAAGCATAGTCGTTAACACGGTCCTGGGTTCGATTTCTGGGCAAGGGGTCTTTGAGTTTGCATGTTAACCCCGGGTACTCTGGTTTCCTCCCACAGTCTAAAAACCCTTTATATTAGGTTGGAATGAATACAAGTAACCATAAAAAGAATTAAATGAGCTTTTTTTTTTTTTTAAAGAATGTGTATAAATGTAATGATTTTTTTGTCATTATTTGGGAATACAAATTTAACTTGTTTCAAATGTTGGAAAATTATCCAACAAATATTTATTACTTTGAATTAAATGATTAATTAGTGCCTGCAATTTATTCCCCCAGTCCTGTCTTCAAATGTGTTTTTAATTGTTTGCTTCTATTCTAAACAACATCTTAGTCTAACTATCCTCTCATACGCAGCAAATCATTTAAGGCAATTGATAAATATGCAAATTAGAAGCTGATTCTGTGGGATTTTAATTGGCTGTTGCTGTTTGTGATGCAATGACAGTTATATGATGACGACATTGGTTAGTGTGAATTTTGGAGCTTTACACACACGCATACATTTTGACGTGTTTGTTTTTGAATAATGTCTACTGTGAATTCCATGATTTGATTAATAAATAATGGTCACATTTCATCCTTCCACATATTTCACTTTTTCACGATGTAATCCAGGCTTTTTTCCTGAGGTTTTATCCCTAAACCTGTGCATCTCCTGCCCTTATCCCTGGCGGCAGTTGTGTATTTGTTGAACAGAAGCCGTGAGTGTATAGAAGCTGTGCTGTGATGTGCTGTCGGTTCAACACGTCGGCTTTCACTCTGTTATGTTTGTGTCTTTGTGTGAAAGGCTCAATTTTTCCCCCATTCTGTTTTGCAGTACAGTGTCGTTACAGATGTGGCGCCTTTTATCTCTGTCACGCTTTTGTCTTGGCTGTGTATTTTTTTTGGACAATATTAATAAAGAGATATTTATTTAACCATGATCCTGTTTTTTTATTGAGCTCCATATAATAAATATAATCTTTTACCTGACCACATCTGGGCAAAATAAACAAGGTTGGACCAATGTTTTTAAAGCGGATTGTGTGTAACCACTAATCAGGTCATTAGTTTAACTTCTAGAACACCTATAAAAATGCAATGGTTTTAGCATGAACCAGTGAAGTCGAGTTGAATGTGGGTTTATTTTCAGTAGGTGGCACTGGTCTTTTGTTGTCCCAGTCATGGTGTCTCACACCTCTCCCTGTGTCTCGTTTAACTATCCCGTCCTTTGAGTTTTTATGCAGTTCCAGTCTCTTCTCCAATTAACATTTTGATCATAGTCATCTACCGCCGCCCTGGTCCCCCGGGAAACACCCTATATGAGATGGATACACTTTTATTGTCTTCCCTACTGATGGTATGCCCTTTATGGTCCTTGGT
>JAOTQW010000015.1:1150064-1197019 GCA_026260075.1 Sisor rabdophorus
CCAGGACCTTCTTGTTGTGAGGCGACGGTGCTAACCACTGCGCCACCGCGCCGCCTCTTTTTCTGATTCTTTTTATTTATTTTTTTTTAATTGTAATTGTTTAATTTTTATTCTTTTTCTGTTTGCTTTTCTGGTTCTACTCAATTAATCTTCTAATTCGTTTATGATTTTGATCTTTTGGTTGGTCATTCATTTATTCATCTTCTATACCTGAAATCGGGGGGCACAGGGGTCTACTGGAGCCTATCCCAACGCAGATAGGACAACATGCAAACGCCGCACAGAAAGGCCCAGGATTTAAACCCAGGACCTTCTTGTTGTAAGGCCATCGTGCTAACCACTACGCCAGTACGCCTCCCTTCTTTAGGTTATTCTTTTAATATTCTGATTTTCTAGGCAGCACGGTGGTGTAGTGGTTAGCACGTTCGCCTCACAGCAAGAAATCCTCTTCTGATTCAGACTTTTCTTTATTTTCTCATTATTTAAATAATTTTATTATTTTTTATTACCACAAAAAAATAAATAGATTGTATTTAATTTGACCAAAATGGTGTTGATCAAATCAGTATTACTCTTTGTGTGTTTGCGCAGGTTTCCGTGCATGACTGGGTGAGTGGGAACTGTGAGTCTGGGAAGTGTGAGAAGTGCCAGAAAAAGATTAAGGGTGTGCAGGGCAAAAGCTGCGTATGGTGCCATACTACGGTGAGTTCATGAACAAAAGAAAAAACATTAACACACCATTTTACCACACATACCATTATAGACACCAGGCAACATATATTAAATAGTTATAACTAATAAGGTTATGAAACAGTTTTAAACAGTTAATGAACAGTTAATACACTAATAATAAACATTACGTCATTAAATAGTTATTAATAATTAGTTAATTATAACTTATAAACATATGTTAATTATAAACTGAGAATAAATAGTTATACAACATTTTTAGAATAAAAATTGGACTTCTATTATACCAGACAAAGGATGTCATAACAGCACGATTTTAAAGTTGGGTGATTTTTACTTGGATAAACATTTTTCATGTAAAGCTACTTTAAGCACTTAAAATGTGCCACGTCACCGGTTTCTGCTATTTTTGCATGGAAGAAAAAAACGTATCTGATTTTCTCAGTTATCTCACTCAGTCGTCTCACAGGATAGTACATCGTATGTGCACTTCAAAATGCGGGCTCATGGGATAGTGAAGTGTGCATCGTATGTACACTTCAAAATTCTGGCTTAAACAGTCAATCATCATTTCATCTACTGTGTTTTGCATACTAAGGAACCTGATAGACTAGTTGCCTCAAATACTCGTTTTCATGTACTATATAGTATAAAAGTATGCAATTTTGGATAAAGCCACAGTGATATCACACATTCTTGATGATGTTGATGTCTGTTCCTGTTCCAGCGCCATAACGAGTGTACAAACCAGGAGCCTTTGGAGTGTAACTGCGGCCCACTGAGAGACCACATTTTACCACCATGGGCCATTTACCCTGTCATTAAGGTAGCCTGTCTTTTTTTTTTTATCAGTACAGCGGTTCTGCATTCAGCAGGTTTTCCTGGAACACTTTCAATCAGCATAAACGACTTGTTTTATAGCTGAGAGTCAGATATAAAAAGAAATTGGGACAATGTTGAACTTTAGTGTAAGACATGAAATACCCATAGACAGAATTCTAAAGGTTGAATATAGCGGCCTGGACTTAAAAACAAACACTTGAGGCGCCTCAAAGAGCAGTAATGGGTTTGAATTCACAGTTTATTAACCATAATTTTTTTCCAAATATATATATTTATTCTTGTAGTCTGTGCCAAAGCAGAAAGGCTACAAATTCTTGAAGCTTCGATTGACTGCTTTCATATGAGTACCACTATAAAGTGACACGTGACAGACATTCGATGAGCAACATGGACACAACAAAAACATTGCATGCTTTTAGATTTAAATAGCCATCAATATCTCTACTCTTCAGGAGAGCTGTGGGAAGAACGGAGTGTCAGACAACACTGACTACAATACTACACCTGATGGACAGGTGCTGCAGGTAAGAGTCACTCCCAATTGAATATCACCCACTAATGCTGACGTCTAGTGAACATGACCTCACACCATTTTTTTATTTATTCTGAAATAAAGTGAACTTATCAGTTACGGTAATTAAGTATCAGTTAAGGTCAGTTAACTCAGTTGATCATAGATAATGATGTTTGTTAAAAATAGTGTCTAAGATCAACATCAAACATTTTTGTTGTTTTTGTTCAGTTTGTCCAGCATAATTCGATACAATAATAAAAAAAAACAACCATAAATCACATTACTACGAACCATGTGGGTAGCTGCGGATCTGGCCAAGACCATTTTGAGTGATTCAAATTCAAAAACATATCTATGACTTTTTATTCTATTATATTAAAAAAGTATATAGTTTAGTGTTTGTTGTCTTTACACAGGTAATTCCAATTCCTAAAACTCATCCTCTTCTGGTGTTCGTGAATCCTAAAAGTGGAGGCAAACAGGGCGAGAGGTGACAGCAGTTCTTCTACTTCTTCTTCTTTTGTTTTATCTCCTGAATCATTTGATTTTGATTCATCAGATTATGATTCTTATTCTTTACATTATTAAATGGTTTTTTTTCCTGATTGTTTCCCTTGATTTTAATTCTTTCATTATCTCTTTTCTGTGTTTCTTGTGGTTCTTTTTATTTGACTTTTCTTTTGATACTTTTGAATTCATCTTTTCACTTATCCTTCCTACTGATAATATTAATGCTTTATCTAAACACTTGTTTTGCAATCAAAAACACATCACAGAGTACTGAAATTACACAGTTCATAGGTTAATAGTTAAAAAAAAAGATTAAAATTAATAAAAACCAGTTCAGCTCCTCATTCCAAAAGCCGTGTAAGCCGAAGTTAACAGCGAAGTTAGCTTAACGTGTGTATGATGCTAGCAACCTAGCGAATATATGTATAGTGCTTATCTACAAGTAATTTAAAAATACGCCAATAGTCTGCTGCCTATTTGAGGTATTTCTATATCTTAGAAGCTACATCAGCCGCTGATGTGTATCTAAATGATGTTCAGTAAGTCCATATTACACACATAGTTTAGACCAAAACACTTGTTTCAAAATGTATTTGATCACAAATGCAACTATACGTACACATAGTACAGACTGCGACAGGTGAGATATAAAAATGCATAATTAAGATAGTATTTACTTCTATGAGTAGCAACATAAAAAAATATTAACCAATAAAACATTTGTTACATTTCAAACATCAGCGTTTGTCTGTGTGTAGCCCTGTGATGGACTGGTGACCTGTCCAGGGTGCACCCTGCATCTCGCCCTATGTGCACTGGGATAGGATCCAGCAGACTCCTGTGACCCAGAATTAGGGTTAAGCGGGTATAGAAGATGAATGAATAAATGAATGAATGAATGAATGAACATCAGCAAGGAAATGCGTGTGTGACCCTTGTAGAGCGGTCAGTGACGTGAGCCTGAAAGAAAAATGTAAATTTCAGATGTAAATTTTATTTTGTCTATACTGACCCATTCACCCGTTCATCTACGTTTCACTTTGTGGAAAGTTTTTTCAAACTGAGCAACAAAAAAAACTAGTGAAGAATAGGGATGAGAAACATGACACGGATTTTGCTTTTTGCAATGAAATGTGAAAAATGCTGAAAGAAAAACGTTAACACGTGTGACACGTTTTACATTTTTACTTCAAAAATTTTAAATATAAAAAAATTATTCTTTTGGAAAAAATTTGAACAACATCCATTGATTATTACACTTTGCAAACATAAATGTTCAAGGAAAATGCTGGAAAGAATAAACCTGTTTTAAAATATCTATAATTTTATAGGTTTGTATAAATTTATATTTACATTTTATAGGTATGTATTCATATCTATAATTTTATAGGTATGTATAAATTTATATTTATTTTTTTTAGGTATATGCTGGGTTCATTTAATTTTAAATAAAGATTTTAAATATAAAAAAAAGATACTAACAGCAACTTTCCAAGACTTAGGTTGCTGTCTGAATTCATTCATTCATTTATTCATTCATCTTCTATACCCGCTTTTTTCCGAACTTTCAGCGCACATAAGGCGAGAGGCAGAGGTGTACACCCTGGACAGATCGCCAGTCCATCGCCGGGCCTGGTCTGAATAAATAAAAATTCGAAAACATGTTTTGACTGGAATATAAATCTACATTCATAGTTTGTCTTTCTACCATTTTATATTTTAATATATATTTTTTTGGCCTGCACACAGTGGGTAATTTAAAATAGACATTTCTGTGTAAGCTTTAAATCACTTTTATCAATTCATAAAATCACAAAGCAAAATAAAGGTTCTCTTGCACATTTCTCCTAATGACTTTAGTTTTTAAATGTGATATTTCACTGTAGAGTTTATCAGTGTTTTTTTTTTTTTTTTTACAGAGTTCTGCGTAAGTTCCAGTTCTTGTTAAACCCTCGACAGGTTTATAACCTGAAGAACGGCGGACCGGGACCAGGGTAATAATTACTAATAATCAGTGTTGGACAGGTTGTCTTTTTGCAGTCGTGAGTTATAATCATTATAAAAGTAATTAATTAGCAGTAAAATGAAGCAAAAAAAATGTTCAAGTGTATCAAATAACTTGAATGTCCTTATATTAAATATGTTAACTGAATGAAATGGGGCGGCGCGGTAGTGTAGTGGTTAGCCCGTTTGCCTCACAGCAAGGAGGTTTCCATTCCCGGGTCTTTCTGTTTGCATGTTCTCCCTGCGCTTGCATGGGTTTCCTCTGGGTACTCGGGTTTCCTCCCACAGTCCTCCCACATGTACATTAGCTTGATTGGTGACTCTAAATTGCCCATAGGAGTGAGTGTGAGTCTGTGGTCTATGTGTGGCGACTCGTCCAGGGTGTTCCCCTGCCCCTCGCCCTATGTGCGCTGAGATGACCTCTGTGACCCTGTGTTAGGGAATAATCGGGTATAATAGATAAATGAATGAATGAATGAGTGAAATGGACATTAGAATAGAATCAATTATTATTATTTTTTATAAATCATTGTACAATAATTTACTCAATTTCAACATTGTGATGTCATGTAATGATGTGAGGTAATTTTAATGAAAATGAAAAGTGAAGTTTTGTTTTGTTTGCTTGTTTATTTCTTTTTTCTTTCCTTATTTTATTCTTTCTTTTCCTTTTTGTTCTTTCTTTCCTTATTTTCTCTCTCTCTCTTTCTCTCTCTCTCTCTATCTTTCTCTCTCTCTCTCTCTCTCTCTCTCTCTCTTCCCTTCCTTGCTTCTCTTCTTCTTCCATACTTCTTCTTTCTTTTCACTCCTTTGGATAAATGTTAAAACCTATTTTTATTTTGCAGGTTGAGCTTCTTTAGAGATCTTCAGGATTATAAAATCCTAGTCTGCGGAGGAGATGGGACTGTGGGCTGGATCCTGGATGCCATAGGTTTGAATTAAACAAGCTCTTTTCTGTGTTTCATTTCATTCCGTTTTTCTTTTCCTTTTTATTCCTTTTTTCCCCTCATTATTATTTCTCCCACCTTTTTGTAGATAAGGCCAACCTGCCTTTGCGCCCCCCAGTGGCCGTGCTTCCTCTAGGCACAGGGAATGACCTGGCCCGGTGTCTGAGGTGGGGAGGAGGTGGGAACAGAAGAGCATCGACTCTCAAATTATTGAATTATTATTGCAGCACATAACCTCTCCAGAATACTTTTAATGAATTATTATATTATTAATAATTTGATTCAATTAGAACTTGTACATGTGTAGGTTATGATGGAATGGACCTGAGCCGAATAATAAAGGAACTGGAGTTCAGCACACCGGTGATGATGGACCGCTGGAGTGTGGAAGTGGTAATGGAGGACAATCAGGAGAAAGGAGACCCTGTGCCTTATGAAATTATCAACAACTACTTCTCCATCGGAGTGGTAAGAGAGGGGGGGCACATTGCACATTGTGTGTGTGTGTGTGTGTGTTGAACTGTATAACAGTAAACTCTACATCATGGATACTAACATTTAATATTTAAATCCACAGTATTCAATTGGATCTTGTATTTATCGCTGATGTTTTGTTTAGGACGCGTCGATCGCTCACAGGTTTCACACCATGCGTGAGAAACATCCACAGAAATTCAACAGCAGGTGAGTCTTACTGAGACTTTACTGCTGCACACTGGATGCTGTAAGAGTGTGAAGTCACTACTCAGAATGTGTTAACAATGTGTTGTGTTTGTCTGTAAACACCTCTGTTGGATTTAGAATGAAGAATAAGCTCTGGTACTTTGAGTTCGCCACCTCAGAGACCATATCTGCATCCTGTAAGAAGCTAAGGGAGTGCCTTACTATAGAGGTATGAGAGAGCGACGCCATGAGTAAACGACTTTGTTTTTTTTGTTGTTGTTGTTTTTTTTTAACATTTTGTCAATTGACAATGATAGTTGTACAAAAATGGACTATAACATAGGAAAAAAAGGTGTTAAATTTATGTATGCGAATAATCAATGATTGACACTAATTATTTATGGCAATTGGTAGCTTACTCACCACCAAATTACCACTGCTGGGCCCCTAAGCAAAGAGCTTAAGAGAGTGTGGAAGACAGAGCAAGATAGAGACAGAGAAAGGAGAGAAAAAGAGAGAAAGACAAGGAGGAGAGTGAGGAGGAAAAAAAAGAAAAAAACGAAAGAATGAAAGAAAGAGACAAAAAGGAAGAGAGCGAGAAATAGATAAAGAGAGAGAGTGAACCATTTCTAGGCTACTTAAGAAGCCTTTTAACCCTGTTTCTCATTTGCTCTGGTTTGCATATTGCTAAAAATGGTAAAAGTGGTAGCTCAGTGTTTGAGGTGTCGGACTCTTCATAAGATAATCCAAAATTAAATATCTAGCACTACCAAGCTGCCACTGCTGGGCCCCTGAGCAGGGCCCTTAACTACTAAATTAGATAATCAGACCCTACTATAGAAAACTACATTTATTCTGAGCAACTGTTTTATAGAATGCCCTCCTTAAGTTACACAATTCCCCTGTAAATCCACCCAAGGTTAAAAATATGCCCCTCAATTTAACAAATCGTGTTTCTGACCCTGACCTTTGTCATGATTCCTGGCCTTTGTAGTGTTGTGGCGTTCAGCTGGACCTCAGTAACCTTTCGCTGGAGGGTATTGCTGTTCTTAACATTCCCAGCATGCACGGCGGCTCCAACCTGTGGGGTGAAGCCAAAAAGAGTGACCGAACCAACCAAGAGCCGCCAGACGTCATCGTCGATCCTGAAGATCTGAAAGTCAGCCCTCAAGGTAGGATGAGTTCACGGGCTGAGTTCTATCCTAGAGACAGGCCTGAGGAATGGATGAATTGCTGATCATAATTAATTAAGACCAGGACCTGTGATAGACTGTAATCAGTTTGGGGTGACCCAGGGTAAAATGTACTTTAAAGCACATTTAATCAATCCCTGATGTAACTGACCCTTAATCTGAAAGGTTTGCAGATGATTAGCTCACTAAAGAACGACACATTGTTTTTTTATTTATTGAAAGTTGTGTTACATGTTTTACTGGTGTGTGTTTAGACATGAGTGATAAACGTCTGGAGGTGGTGGGACTGGAGGGGGCAATGGAAATGGGACAAATCTACACAGGACTTAAGAGTGCTGTTCGACTCGCCAAGACCTCACAGATCACCATCAGGTCAGCCAATCCCTCACAGTCTGCTATTACTGCAGTTACAGTATTACACACACACACACACACACATTAAAGCCTGCAGTAGGCCCTTTAGTCACGAACGCAATCCGTGCCTAAACTTTGTTTGTGTTCCAAACTGTTTGTGACCTACAGTTAATTTCCTCTTAAGGTTCAATGGCAATACGGGCCATTACTAATAACTTTTTTTTATTTCGTGTGTTTACTATTTTTTATTTTACACAGATAATATAAATAAAAAAATAACACCTAAATATTCTAACAATATCATTTAAAATATTAAATCAAATTAAAAAAAACATTTAAAAAGTAAAAACTTATATTGGCTTTTGGCTTGATGAACGAGGGAAGTGGAGGGTGATTGCAGCCCTCATAGTGGCTTGTATGCACCCATGTGAGATAAGCCATTGCCCGCAGACCCTCGTGGCTCCAGCAGACCCCCGTGACACAGAGTTTGGGAATAAACAGGTATAGAAGATGAACGAATGAATGAATGAATGAATGAATGAAATAAGGCTTAGTGGTTAGCACTGTTGTCTCAAAGTAAGAAGGTCCCAGGTTCGATTCCCAGGCAAGGGGGGTTTCTGTGTGGTTTGCATGTTCTCCATGCACTTGTGTGGGTTTACCACTGGTACTTTAGTTTCCTCCCACGATTCAAAAACATGTACATTAGGTTAATTAGTGATTGTAAATTGAACATAGAAGTGAATATGAGTTTCTGCAGGTGTTTGTATATATGTGGCCCAGCGATGGACTGGCGACCAGTCCAGGGTGTACCCCTGCCTTTCGTACATATGTGCGCTGGGATAGGCTCCAGCAGACCCACGTGACCCCCAGTAAGCGTGTATAGAAGATGAAAAACTTAAGTAAAATAACCAGTGTTTTTTCCCTGGCGATTAGGATACAGAAATTAACTGTAAAAAAACACTGTATAGCCTTTACTGTATAAATTCATTAATTCGTTCATCTTCTGTACCCGCTTATTCCCGAATCCGGGTTGCTGGCGCCTATCCCAGCGCACATAGGGCGAGAGGCACAGGGGTACACCCTGGACAGATCACCAGTCCATCGCAGGGTCACACACACAACCACATGCACTCAAATTCACTCCTATGGGCAATTTAAAGTCACCAATCAACCTTAATGCACATGTTTTGGACTGTGGGAGGAAAACAGTGTACCCTGCATGCAAGCGTGGGGAAAACATGCAAACTCTGCACGAAAAGACCCGTTGCCCAGGATTCGAACCCAGGACCTTCTTGTTGTGAGGCGACCGTGCTAACCACTGCGCCACCGTGCTGCACACTGTATAAATTAATTACAGTAATCTTTGTTGAAGCTACATCATTTTTGTTCTGCTATGTCTTATTCTGTGGCAGGACCAAAAAAACCTGTTTTTGTACCTTGTCGCCTGTTTACGCAGACAGGATACATCATTAGCCTGGGTTGCCAGTTTGAGAATAATCTTGTCTACTTGAGCAAATTTTCATTTTTTGCTCTATAACAGGACAAAGAAGCCTCTGCCCATGCAGATCGATGGCGAGCCGTGGATGCAGCCTCCGTGTACTGTGAGTGTTCCTGCAAGTTTACCTGCACAATTTGAATGTCTTTTTGAAAGAATGATAAACCAAGTCACAAAAAAAACAAGCTGTGCCTCTTTCGTAATGCTGAGTTAACATTACAGGATTTTAGCCTCGATTCTCACTCGCTGACAGGTTCACTGAGCAAATCAATGCAAAATTCATGGAGAAATCCTTAGACTATAATATTAGCAAGCAGCTTCTTCTCCAAGAAAGTTTCCTTCTGCATCTAATACACAGTTGTCAAGATCATCAGCTTAGCTGCTAATTAAATTGATTGAATTTTTCTCAGAAAATATACAATGTACAAAATGTCATTTTAGTGTCTAAACTTAATTAATTTTACAAGAGAAAAAAAGAAAGAGAGAGATTAAAAAGAGACGTTGTAGTGAGGAAAAAGTCTCATGTCATGTCAGAGGAGTATAATACTTCATGCTCCTGTGACTACATGTGGGTGTGTCTATACAAACAACACGACAAAGTACGGAAAGAAAATATTGTCGAGCACAACCAATAGTAATAGTCCTATATTTATTTTGTGGACAAAAGAATTTATACAACTGACCGTTACATCCGTATGTCTTTTTGATGATCCTTTCTACAGATTGTGTAGAGGTTTTCCCCCATTTGATCGTGTTGTGTGACTGGTGGATATTATAATGTAATGCTACATAATTTAATGCTACAACCTCTATAGCACAGTTAAATGTGCATGTGCTGATCTGCTGTCTATAATATAATAGTGACCATGGCAACCAGTAAGGGAAAAAAGTGCTGTCGTAATAAGGAGGCTGCAAACATGCAGTTAAAATCACTGTAGTATGAACCCAGAATCAGAATCAAGAGTTTTATTGCCAGGTATCTTTTACATACAAAAATATTTTTGGGTGTCACAGCTTCCAGCACACAGAGACAAGAACAACAATAAATAAAATAAGATCATAAATGGAAATAAAAATGTAGGATGATAAATAAATATCTTTTTAACTGTTTTAACTGTTAATGCGCTAGCTTGCCTGGGGAAAGAAAGTGTTCTCTGTGCCTGGCTGTTCTAGTATTTGATGCTCTGTAGCACCGACCAGATGGCAAAAATGATGATCATAGTGTTTTATTTATATATCATTTCAGAAACATAAACATCCCTCTCTTTTTCAATTCACAGATCAATATCACCCACAAGAACCAAGCTTGCATGTTGATGGCTCCTCAAGCCAAATCCTCAGGCTTCTTCAACCTAAAGTAGTGTCTGCGCCTGCATCTGCATCTGCACCCGCCAGCTGACCTGGTCATGTTGTCCATATATATGTAGCACTTTATATATACATATATATGGATGCTAACAAATCAATGTGGCCAAACTGTGTACATGTGTGTGTGTTTAGCAAAAAAGGATAGAAATAAAATCCTTTGTTTTATATTCATAAATCTTTTTGCGGGTTGACGAGATGATTTTCTTTTTCCGAACTGTCTTTTACCTCAATGATGCAGTAAGGATGCAGTGTTTCTCGTGCCATTTAGCGTCCTTCACAGTATCGCAAAAAAAGTCCAGATCGCAGCAGAGAGCAAATTTTTTTTACAGCTTTAGAATTTGCTAATCACAAGTAACACTGAGGTACAAACCGACTGTAGCTGTAAGCGTTACGGTCGATCCTATAGTTTGCCAACACAGCCTGTCATTGTGTTTCTACAGCATTTAGCAACAGCTTGATTGAGTCCTGCTTTAGTACATTTTAACACCTTAAAGTTGATTTTAAGTTTAGGATTTAACCGTTAGATATATTACACACACACACACACACACACACACACACACACACACACACACAAGTGTAGATGCTGATAAGTCACATAACTTTTAACAGCTGTCACCTTGTCCTGAGATGGTAGAATCTTTCCGATTACTGCTTTGACTGAATAAACGTCATCAAATGTTTCGTTTAAGCTTCAATGTGTTTTGTTCTCAAGACAAATTAAAATAAATAAATAAATAAACTGCCTATCCAAAAGTATCGGTACACCGACCACCACATCCATATGCTTTTTAATCATCAGATGCTAGTCTGACTTTCCTGTTTCAATAGTACTATATACCGAAAAATTGTACTACCTTTAAAAAATATAAAAAGTGTATTGCCACTATGCACACTTCTAACCACTAGGCCACCCCTTCCTTATCTTGGTTTAATCCCAACCACTACCATGTCCCTTTACCCTTCCTGCTTTAGTACTTTAGAATTAATGAGTTCGGACACTAATGTTGAGGTTTAGTCACTGTTTCGGGTTATCCTGTTCAGTGTTAAGCTTTGACAAAGGCTCAGGCCTCTGTACAGGACATGATTTTTTTTTACACTAATTAGAACACAGCATGTCTTCATGGAGATCAGGGGTTTTGTGCACAGGGAACATTGTCATGCTAAAACAGGGTTTGGGTCCAGAAGAGAAACAATAGAATAGGACTATATATATATATATATAGTCCTAACCTCAACCTGTTAAAACACCTGATCAAGGTACAGACTGAGAGTCAGGCCTTCTTGTCCAACATCAGTGCATCAGTGTGACCTCACAAATGTGCTTCTGGAACAATGGTCAAAAAATCCCATAAACACACTCCTAATGCTACTTAAGTGTATGTGGCCATCAACACTTGCGTAGTTCGTCTACTCGTCCACCAGATGGCACTAACACATCTGTAAATCTTTCTAATTATGTTCATTCAGTCACTCTGAATAGGAAGGCGCATGCGTATATTTTTTATACACATACACACACACACACACACACCCCTACACTGGGCCCTGATACCCACAAGTTGGATGATAATAATAACTGGTGGACAGCTAAATGGTAGATCAGAGCTTTGGCAGCCAGTGCCACCAAAATTGGCACTGTTGGGCCCCCTGAGCAAGGCTCTTAACCCCCGATTAAACGAGATAAATGTCGATTTGGATAAGGGAGTCCATCAAAATTTCAATGTCTAATCCTTAAATTATAATCTGTACATTTTACACGAGTGAAAGAGAACAACATTGAAGTGGTAGCTAAAGATCTAAAGATATTTTCATTCCCAGCACCGCCAAGCTTTCACTGCTGGGCCCCTAAGCAGGGCCCTTTGTTTAATTTGTGTAAGGCCCTTAAAGGGTTAGTTGGATTAAGAATACTTCTAGCAGAAGTCTTAAGAAAAAACTTCACGGTTGTGCTCGCCGACCAATCAGATTTTTAGCGGGTAGCCAGACCCCGCCCACCACGCGCCAACTCATTTGCATATCCACCCCCTCCGGTGTTTCAGCTTTACGTTAGTGATTGTTACGTGCATGTGTGTGTGTGTTATCAGAAAGACAGAAGCGAGCGCACAGCAGCAGTGTTAAGACCCCGAAGTGTGTCGTTCGGTCACGTCGTAAAGAAACATGAAGAATATGACTTTCCGACGAGTTAAAGACAGCGGGACGGGCAGCGGGGACATTTACTTCTCCTCCTCCTCCAAGTCGGATAGTTGCAGGAGCGTGGATTTGCCGTCAGTCTCATCGGAGCTGTATGATTATAAAACCCTGGCGTACTCCGGAGGGACCCTACCGAGAAACTTTAAAAAGGTAACACGAGAAACACGCTTCGATCATTGCGTCATCAGGAAGAAAATCATTGATAAGGGAAAAAAGGATGTCTGGCGCGCGCTGCACTAAAACAAAGTCATTCTGAACCTCGTGCCAGGTCACCGGCACGAGCCTCTTTTCGGGTAACCCGGAATTAAATCATATTTCATATGTATAATGCGCGTCGTTTATTGTATTCAGTGTTATAAACATGTGCGTTTTATATCCTAAGAGTTATTTACTTAGTGTTTCACACCTGCGTCCGGAAGCGCCGGGCATTTACACCTGCTGAACTATTTGCGTACGATAGAAGCCACCATGTGCGCGCGCACACACACGCGCGCACACACAAACTGGAGAATCGTTTTAGAGTCTCTTTTCCTTGCAGTTGGTCGATTGTGTTCTTGGGAATTATAGTTGGATTGCTGGTAGTTTTCATTTAAAGCATTTGCTGTGTGGTAAATAAAGTGGTGTCTGGGTGCTAAAGAGATGTTTGGCTTCTGATCGTTCACTCTATTCCCAGAACAGCGAATCTGACACTGCTGGGGCCCCTGAGCAAAGGCCCCTATCCCCCTAACTACTCCGTGGGATTTAAAAGAAGTAAGACATCCTAGAAATCTAGACGTGAAGGATATTTGGTTTGAATTGAAGCCCATCACAATCGATTTGATGTCACCAAGGTTAACTTTTATTTTGTAATTCAGTCCTGATGTTGCTTTAAGTGTAGGATAAACAAAATACGGTACCCAAGATCATCCGGCTCCTGGTAACAATATTAAGATGTTTGATGACCTTCCTCTGTTTCGTAGGTTTGTGGGTTATTTAATGTCGACATTAAGGGTGATGTTTCTGGCGTTTGGCAGTCTCGTTCATCCAGAGCGACTTACATCTCATTTGTACAGCTGAGCAGTCGAGGGTTACATGTTGTCGACAGAGACATAAACTTTGACCTAAACGTGATTGGTGACTCTTAATTGCCCATAGGTGTGAGTGTGTTTGGCCCTGCGATGGACGGCGACCTGTCCAGGGTGTACCCCTGTCTCTCACCCTATGTGCACTGGGATAGTCTCCAGCAGACCCCCGTGACGGGTATAGAAAATGAATGAATGACTAAGTTCTGTCATTAAACGTAAGGGGTTTTTTCATATTTGTTGGTTCGATAGTTAAATGAATAAAAAGTTACAAAAGTTACCAGAATAAAATTCTGCTGACAGCCACCAAATGATTACAATAAATTTTTTTTAAACAATCTAAAGCTTAAAAAAAGGACAGTCTAATTAGTGTTAATTTGAAGCAGTTAAATTTCACCTAACAGGACATACCCCAGCCTTCACACCCCAGATTTTACCCATGAGGGCTGTTAATCTTTGTTAGTCTCCACTGTGTGTGTGTTAAATGAAAGGACCTGGTGTCACTCCAAGCCTGTAAAGCATTTTGGTTGCTCATTTGGGGCTTCTACACATATGGAACAGTGTTCATGCTTAGCTGTAGTGTTGGCATTTTACATCCCCCTGTTTGGACCACCCACACACACACATGCATATAATTCCTGACCAAAGCTTTTGACCCCCACCCTCATTTGATGCACTGTAAGCAGCCCGTAGTACAATGGTCCCCCTCAGTGTGACCGCTCTGGCTTTTTACAAGGCCGTTCAGTGACACTGGCTGCATTCTGTATTGTTTGAAAGTGTGTTTTTGCGTCAGTCTGTGTGAGTTAAAACGTCATTAAACGCATTATGGCTGCCCAGGTCATTAACAGGAGCCAGGGAACCAAATTTGAAGCTACCACTTCTGGCCCCTGAGTAAGGCCATTAGCTGCTTTGTTTATGGGAGGCGGATGGATGTTAGTTGCCTAGAGTTGCCTAGAGTGTCTGCCTAATGCTAAAAATGTAAAAGGGGTTAACCTGATTCCATCAGGCCAAGGTTAAGTTTGACCTTTTTCTTGTTTATTATCCGAGCGTAAGTTATACACATTTATGCAATGCTAGGTTCTGGGATACAAATATTAGCTAAGTGGCTTATGTTGACAAATAACTGGCACATGTTCGACCCAAACCGACTAAGTTATCGAATTCCTAGCTAAACAGTTCTAACCGGTCGTCTCCCAACAGAAATTGTGAGAAAGAACGGAATGGTTATTGTTGATCAATGATGCTGTTGGTCCATCAGGGTTAAAAAAAAAACCCCAAAAAAACCCAGAACAGCTTAGCAACTAACTAGCAACGCAACACTTGACTTGGTAAGTCAACTAAATAAGATTTGTGAGTAAGTTTGTTATTTAGAACAAAGAAAATTTGTTTTACCTAAAGAATAAATCACAAATGTGTCTATGTATGTACACTCGTTAAGCTGTTAAAGGTCCATGTTTCAGACTTGAGTCTGTTGGTTGTTAAACCCTCCTAGTGGATGCATTTGTGCTCTAAGCCCCGAACTGAAGGAACAGAGCCACCAGTTGCCAGTCATGAAAAGTCCACTGTAATTCACCTCCTACACCCAAACCAGCCTTCAGGCCACAACAGTATGTTGTGTGTCTGACAAAATAGCCCCCACCCCACCACAGCACACCGCACCACTTACAACCACCCCCGAGGGAGCCTCTGGGCTACTTGGAAATAAATGAAGTCATTGAAGGCCATTCTGCAAGTACATACAAACATAAAGAAAGGCACAGTTTTACCAGAGCAGAAGGGCTCGGGGTACAAAGTACACTTTCACTGCAGCAGCACTCGAGGATGAAAGGGAAAACAGGGTGAGTTGACTTCAGTGCAAACAGACAGAACATCGAGGTGTACACTACCACTGGCTCCTTCACACAGTGGGTGTCTGGGCGGGTCAATGACAATATTGTTCTGAGAAGCGAGCCGCTTGTTGTCTACACGTGCGTTAGTGTGTTATCATGATGGCTCAATGCAGCTTCCATACCAAAGTTAGTTTAGCAGGTAGACACGAATTTCAGGTTTTATCTGTTGTCTAATCCGAGCGTAATTTACCTGCCCAGATACATGTGCGTACTGGACTTTCAGGGATCTTTCTGAATGCCCTGTCAGAGCTGTCTTAATCTTCATTATAAAAAGTGGGTGTTTTTCTCCCCTCAACTATGACGGCAATGACTTTTTGGTTAGATTTTTCCCTCTATAACCCTGCCTCTGGGTTTCTGTCAATTTTTTTTTTCCAGAATGCAGGACTGCAGAAGTGGAAGCCAATCACGCTGCCACCAGAGCCAGAAAGGTATTTCATCACACCCACTTCTCCTTTTTCTTGGTTTCACTTTAAGTGTTCCAGGGTCTGCATGCGTCAGAATCCATTTCATCAGATTTAGACAATATTTCATCAAACAGCTGTCACATAACTGTAAAACCAGAAGGCAGAGTTCGATTTCAAATGTCACTACATTTTCAAAACGACCATAAAATTTCTCAGAGAATTATAAATACTTAAATTCCAATTTGATTTGTCACATACATGATTATTCATATTTTATTCATATTTCATAAATATATTGAAATGTCTTCGCATATCACATCCTGGAAGGTTGGGGTCAGGGCGCAGGGTTGGCTATGATGCATTCATTCATTCATTCAACTTCTTTACCCGCTTATTCCCGAATCCGGGGTCGCCTATCCCAGCACACATAGGGCGAACCCAGGACCTTCTTGTTGTGAGGCGACGGTGCTAACCACTGCGCCACTGCGCCGCCTGGCTATGATACAGTGTACAGGGAGTTAAAGGTCTTGCTCAATGACCCAACAGTGGCGGTCTGGGCATTGGTGGGGCATAAGCCCAGATCTTCCTGGTCTCCTGATCAACAATTCAGTGCCATTTTTGGCATCATTGCCAAAATGAATTTGCACCAATAGAATTTTTAAATGATCTGATTTCAAATACATTTGCTATAAATAATCATTTTCATACACGCACACGTCTTCAAATATAAGCAAACGCATCCTTTTGAAGTAAGTGATAAAAAAAAAAAATCTAAAATGAGCTGATGATTTGATTGGGCTAGTGAATTAATTTCCAAAAGTTTAGTGGTATGAAGTGGTACATAATTTATGTGTACCGTCCGGCTGTATTTCCTTTAGAGAAGGATAAGTCACAATCCGCCTGTCCTAGCTTTCTAACTAAACAGATGTTTCCTCCTTGATGGATATTGACATCGTTTGAATCTTTGAGAAAGAGAAGACATAGTGTAAAGAGGTCTGACCTTTCATATAGACACTCCTGCAATTGTTTAACCCTCGTACCAATCTCAGCCCTGTTTGTGTCTTTTTCAATGAAGGTTAAAAAAAAATCTTTCATGCTACACAAACACTTAGGAAGCCAAAAACATGATTTTATATGGTGGGATCCTAATTTCCATTTTATCAAGAATATTGCTTGTACAGTACCAGCTTCATTACTGCTGGGCCCCTGAGCAAGACCCTTTTACTGGGCAGTTAGTTACATCATAGGATAAATGTAAGCTGCTGTGGATAGTACTAATCCAACATGTTATGTCTTTCACAGAAAGACAATCCTTCTGGAGAAGAAAGATGACGAATCGTTTGGCTTTGAGCTCCAGGTAAGATGTTTTTAGATTCCAGTCAACAAAAACTTTGCAAAGTTGACTATTGGTGTTTTGACACGGGTCAAACCGTTCATCTAGCATGTCCTAAAGTAGATAAAGAAATGAAACTGTGTTTTTCCAGAACTATAAAACAACATTATAGTAATGACTAAGAAAGATCTTCCTAAACAGAATTTACATAAGTCCATGTGTGCAAACCGACAGGCCTAATAACCCCATGGCAGTTAAAGCTTAAAAGATAAGCTGTTGCAACAGCTGATCCAAAGGGACCAAGTTTAATTCCCAGGGCCGTCAAGCTGTTACTGTTGTCTACCTGATCAAGTCCCATAACCTTTAACTACTCAGTTGGATAAATGAGATAAATGTACGTTGTTCTGGATAAGCGTGTATTAAGCTCAAATTGCTATTTGTTTTAATCTAATGGCACAACTAGCCTGCTGATTACTAGCATGCTGATAACATGTGCTTACTGTTAATGCTATTAGCTGTTTGCTGATATGTCTGGACTGCTAGCTGTGCTAACTGAAGCGAGTACAGTGCTTCTTGTTTCCTAGCTTAAGTAATTTCTGGTTAATTTTATTACCTGAATGTTTTGAGGATATTACGATTACAAGTTGTGTTTAGCTTGATATTTCAACTTTTATTCAAAATGTATTCTTCTTTTAACTGAGCAGTTGACTGTTATGGGGCCTTGCCTAGGGGGCCCAACAGTAGCAGCTTAGTGAAACTGGAAAATGTGATGGCATTGGCCTGGGTTTCACAGTCTGGTTGCAAGAAACAGTGGGCTTTCTTGTGAAGCCTCAAGACTTCTGGTTGAACGAGAGAAAGGTAGAACCTGTGCCAGTTAGCGTTCTCACCATAATCTATGAATTTCAGCATGTCGGTTCTAATTGTGAAATGATTTTTCCCCTTTTTGTTTCAGTAACATTTTGACTTTGATGTTAGCCTATGGCTGTCACACCTGTTAACCTCAAGTGCATGACTGGGTTTTTTGTGCAGAATGAGATGCGTAAATCTTTTACTCTCAAATCCGTCATAGTATAAGGGGGTTTTTCTGTCAGTGTTTGTAGGTTTCATCTCCCACCTAACTGGGCATTGTACCGTGTGGGTATTTCTCAAATGCTTTACTGTATTTTCCTGTGGTACAGCTTTAACAAGGTTCCCTATATTTGTCTAAGGAGAGTTCCACATTACTATATCTTGGGGGTTCTGGTTATATTTCCTTGCGTGGCTTGTTTTATGTGTGTCACTGAACTATGAACTTACTTCACATGAAAGCCAAGATAACCCTCCCAGCAAATCTCGTTCAAGTCATTCCAGATAACAGATGTTTGTTTATTTATCACAGCTATAAATCAATTTAGAGTACCCACATACTGGTCTCTGTGTGAGACAATGGTCCCAAGCCCAAGGCTCTAATTATCTCTGTTGGTCTGTGTCTTGTTCTGTCATGCCCCCAAATTGTCTTGACCCCTTTTGGTTCAGTTTTTCTAATGGATCTTAGTGCAAGTCTAGAATTGTGTTGGTCCCCGGTTGCAATCTTGGTCTCATTGAGTTTCAGTCTCGAGATTGGTCTTTTGTAGTGATGCAGGCCTAGGAATTTTCTTGGTTTCTGTTGGCTCAAGTTGGGAGATTGTCTTTATGTTTGGTGGTAAGGGTCTTAAACGTGCCTTTGCCTGTTAAGCATGATACTGTGCACAACTGTAAGCAAATCAGTCTAACTACTTTCTTAATTATAACAATTTTCTGTAAAACATTAACCTGTTTACTGTTTTCTATTTACTTCTGTTAGCACTGCAGTAGGAAGATGCTCCACTGTTTTGCATGAGCAAAACCAGTAGTTCCTTTTCCTGTGGAGATAGTTTAATCTCCACTTTGTTGCACTTCCTCCCTATATAACATTTGGCATGTGAATGAGTTGGTTGAATAAGCATTCAAAAACACATAAGAACTGTGTGTGGTTGGTTCATGATGAACCCTCCTGTTTCTTTTTTAGTTCATGTTACTGACCTGAACGCCCCTCAGCAGGCCTTTGGCTCTGACCTCAAAATCTGCTGTTTTAACAAAGTCCTGTGGAGTTTCTGTTCCTTACTAAATGTCACTGCCACCAGTTGAGCAACAAACTTGTCAAAGCATATCAGGTTACTTCAAGACATGTATTTTCTCACGTTGGCCTTAACAGAAGCCGAGGTTTTTAGAACGCTTGAGCAGTTTCAGGTTCTCTTGTTCAATGAAGATGTTTTCTATGTTACTAAGAGCGTGAGGTTAATTTCCACTGAGAGGTTATACTGTTGCTCAATGTTTTGATTCAGCTCTGATGGCGTTAACCGGGCTGGCTTTTTAGTGGGGCGTTATTTTAAACTTGATACAAATTTAAAGAAACTTTGGCAGAATTTTTCTTTTTCAGCCATGTCATGTTAACTACATTAACTTTATGTTCAATTAATAGAGCTACCGTGTCATGGCTGCTTGATTTTGCCTTATCTAGCTTTATTCTAACCTTCAAATTACTTTGACCTTGATGTTATTAACTCAATAACAATTTGACTTGAAGAGATTTTTTTAGATGCATGTCCCATGCAACTTCCAGATGCTGAGTCGGAGAAGTTTAAAATAAAAACAACTTCCGCAGTTGATACTTGTTTTTCTATTGTTAATTGTTGAAATAGCTCATCAGTCGATATTTTAGATGGAAGAACAAACCATTATTTATGTTGGCTCCTGATCAAATCCTTTCAGATAACTATTGTGTTAATATTTATTTATTACAGTTATACATTACGTCCACAGTAGCCTTCTAATGGTCTCAGTTTGTCCTAAGCATCTTTGTCTTTAGTTTTGTTGTTCTAGTTTTTTTTCTTTTATATTGCTATATGCATGTTGCTCATGTCAACAACACTTGGGTTGTTAGCCTTTGTTTTATTATTTTTTAGTTTTATCTAGCATACCAGTATTGAGTTTTTCATTGATGAGACTCATGTCTTTTTTAGATATGGGCGTCGTAAATGATGTAAATGTTACAGAGAAAAATGTCTAAGCAATTAAACTCAATTGTACTTTTGTTGTGTATAGTTTTCTTTTATAACCAGTGGCGTGTCTTAAAATCAGCTCATGCATATCTAAAGCCCGATGTAAGAATGCCTGTAGCGATATCTGTATTACAGAAAATCCTTATGAGTCATAGTTTTGTTGGCGAAACTCATCAGGCTTTTCATACCTGCATATTTACTCTTTCCCTGTTGTTTACATGCCTGATCACGGGTGTGTGTGTGTTTACTTGTGTCTGGGTAGCAAACGTCCTCCTCATGCGAGTCATGAATTTTCCTGATTTTCCTCTTTATTTGTTCCAGACTTACGGGCTGCACCACCAGGATGAGAACTCTGTGGAGATGTGCACGTTTGTCTGCAAAGTCCACGAAGACAGTCCAGCTAAACTCGCCGGCCTTAAAGCGGGTAAGTGTGTGCAAAGTACATTAACACCTCGGCGGCAGTTTTTAGCTGGAGGCTGTCTGGTTCGAAACTGGTATTTGGCACCCGAATACGAAATAACAATATTAAGAAGGAAGAGCCAGGATAAGAGGGATGCAAATAAGTATCCTTCATGCAGAAGCCGACACCACGGGCCAAATTTTCAGTTGGTGGAATAACTGAAACTAACCAAGTTTGTGTTAGTGCTCCACCCTGTCTTGTTTTGTTACCCTAAGGCCTCTTGACACTGTGTAAATGCTGGAGCAGATGCGTCTGTCGGGAAAGGCAAATATTACCAACGTGTGTTACCAGTTTTTTTCATTAACAGGCTATGCAGCAGTCTGTTAATAGTAAGTTCAGGATTTCTTCTAAGGCGCTGGTGCTCAAAAATGTATGTGCTCGGATTAGTCAAAAAACAAAACAAAACCCACAATCATCTAATTAATTAGCGGTGGGGAATAAGGTAATATGGTAGCTCAGTGGTTAAGATTTTGGACTCCTGATTTAAAAAATCATGGATTTAATTCCCGGTACCACCAAGCAAATTGAGAGAGATGCAAGTCGCTCTGGATGAGGGTGTCTGCCAGAAATTAATGACAGTTAAATGAAGAAAAATCATAAGATCCTGGGTTCAGGCCCTCCAGTTAACCGCTTAGTTGCTTTGTAACACGTTTCACTCAAGTGAAATATGTGAAACAAAGGTTAGGCCACCATTTAGTTCTGTTTTGTCGAATTTTGCACTGCAATTAGATAATTAAGTAGTTATGCTTTAATTATAGTCACTATTCAGGTATGTGCAAAACAGTAGTGTAATTACACACACAGAGACACACACACAAATGTTTATCAACACTGTCTGCAGGTGTGTTTCAGTGTTTGTCTCTCTTGGAAAGTGTCTAGTGCAGATATATTAATGTTTTCTTGGTGGACCATAAACATGAAATAAATGTGTCTTCAATGCAGAGGTTTCAGGGGGAGTCAGGAAAAAACAGAGGTTCATTTAAAACAACCCCTAAACGTTAACTGAATGTTTCTATGGAAAACCTATGATGGTTAATTTGCATCCACCACCACTCCATTTTATCCCGTTCGGACTTTTTTTTTTTTAACAATTTGTATGAAATCATTATCGGCATTCCAAAAACTCTGCTTATGTTTGTTGTCTATAAACATGTTCCAGTCAGTAAACCTAAACTCTCGCTGACCTGCTCTGCCGCTTTAGCTCGAGTCTTTTGTCAAATCATCTTAAGGTTGTTTAGGCATATTTTGTTTTCGATCTAGTCATGAATAAGCTGGAAAAGTATGAAAGTGCTTTGTCACCTTAGACAGCTGCCAGTTTCATTTCCTACATTCTCTGAATGCTTCGTACCATTGTCCTCTTCATCTTACCTCTCAGGCCTGCATGACCTCATTGCATTCAGCTGAGAGGATTAAAGCTTGAAAGGCAACCTGGACTTTTTGAAACTGTACTGTGGAAGTAACTGTTTGTCAATATCTCTGTTTACTGTCAGGCTGGCTGTCTTTCTGTCTAAATGTCTGTTTATGTAAGTGTCTGTCTCTGTGTCTCACTGTCTTGTGTAAGTGTGTCTGGTGTGTGCAGACTTTAGACCTAAAATGGAAAAGCAAATCTCGGTAGTGTAGAGCAGAGCGACACATTGGTCATTAAAACATCTTCAGACTTCAAATCCAGCACATGAACTGCTTTTGAGTTACATTCAAAGCTCATGGCCGATATGATCATGTCTGCAAATTATGTGACAAACCATACTAACCAGCGGAGATTTCTGACCCAGAATTTTCCCTTCTTGTTGTCACCTAAACCCTTTTCTGAAAATAGGAGAAAACCTAGGTTCAGTTTCAAAAAAAAAAAAAAAAGAATTCACTTCCTGCTTGTCAGCAATGTCGTACTTCTCGCAAAGCTTTCAGGCATTGTAGGATATTTATTTATTTAAATCTGTAAACAATGTTATTAGCTACTGATGCTATACTGTCAAACGTGGGCCAACATTTCTATTGCGTTTATATATCAGCAATTAATTGATTAGGATTATTCAACAATTGTGTTCGGTCTAAGTTCCTTTTGCTTACATTTATAAAATTTGGCAGACACCCTTTTTCGAGAGTGGCTTACATTAACACTGTTTTTATATAATTGAACTCTGAGCTTTTAGTCAGACGCCTTGACCACTCAATTAACGCATCGACACCACTGACTGGACCAGACAGTCACATGACATCACACGTGATAAAGCGCTTTAAGGGAAAAAATTGTATCTATTCTAATTTTTTTTTTTTTTTTTTAAATCATCCAGCCCCATAATTTGTCATCTTCTGCTTCCAGACACATGATGTGCCCATTTCCACAGTCAGCTCATGTTTTATTTTTTAATGGCGCTCTTCTGACTTTTGATTCACAGGTGACACCATCGCCAGCATCAATGAAACCTCTGTGGAAGGATTCCGCCACAAAGATATTGTCCAGCTTATCCGATCGTCCGGCCACAGCGTGAGGTGAGCGCTCCAAAACAAGACTCCCATCTGATCACTCCGCAGCGATCCAGTGTGTTGAGCTTTTAGTAAAACCACACACGCTCTCTGCAGCTAATATAAAATGGAAAAAAAGAGGGGGGAAATGAATGTTTGTTTGACGCAACAGAGGAGAGGGTGTCGGTGAACCGCATTAAATA
This sequence comes from Sisor rabdophorus, assembly GCA_026260075.1. Lineage (NCBI taxonomy): Eukaryota > Metazoa > Chordata > Actinopteri > Siluriformes > Sisoridae > Sisor > Sisor rabdophorus. The sequence continues at coordinate 1,173,708 of JAOTQW010000015.1, forward strand.
AAACGGAGCAAATGGCTTAGCTGATTGAGCGAAGAAGGAAACAAGAAAGCCCTCAACCGGGTAATAAAGTCCCCTGAAAGATCATATCCGTGTCTTGAAATCAGATACATGTGTAGGATGCTTGTAAATTTCTGAGATCAGACTTTGGCTCGGGCGCCGGTGGTGGTGGTGGTGGTGTGTGCACGCGTTGCAGGGTTTTATGTTACAGACACAGCCTTAAATACGTCTGTTTTAATTAAACACACTGATCGTAAGAAAAGGAGTGTTTCCTCAATGTACTGACGTGATTTTTGTTGTTGGTTGTTGTTATTCTCAGGTTGGAGACGGTTTACAGTGACAGGATCAGGAAAGCGGAACTCGAAGCCCGTCTGCAGTATCTAAAGGTAAAAACAAAAGTCTTGCGCAAACCGAACTGTCTCGTGGCTTCTCTGTTGTAATGCACTTTAAAAAAGCCACCTAGACAGTAACACGCCAGCCACACCCGTCCAGCCCGCACTCCACCTGTTGTCATGTTTCTGCGCTCTTCTAATCCCGACATCCTTCCCCACCTCCTCCTCCTCCTCTTTGGCAAAGCGGCGCACATCTGAACGATTGCCAGCTTCACTCAGACACGTGTTCCTCCCAGCACACGTCATTTTCCTAAAGCGGCTGACACTGAAACATGTTTAACATCCATGTTCGTTGATGGACGATAAAAATTACATCTTTTAATCATTGTTTTCAACTTTGCTTTGTCTCGGCAATACAGCATATCAGGCCTGGAATACAACTGTGGTCGCTCCACAGCTAATAGAAGTAAAAAAAAGCTGTGCAAATAAATGCTTGTTTATTTACATCAACTGGAGGAGGGGAGGGGGGTTGTTGGCAAACCACATGAAGAAAACAGGCCAATTGCTTAGCTAATTAAAACAGCCTATATAGGACAGGAACGCTAAGGATTCTCCAGACAGAACTACATGAAACTACATAAAAGTACTGGACTAAATGCAACTACACAAATCTACAAAACCACACAAATCTACTCGACTACACGAAATGACTAAAACCGTATGAACTCAGAGCTTGAAACTGTAAACAGTTCAGTGACTGGATGATAAACACATGTCCATTTCTTTGGTTTTGCACATCAGTCTGTGTATAAATAATATAAATAATCCAAACCAAGGATTTATAGTGAGCCACATAAACACATGTTATAAGCGCTACTAATGATATTCTGACACTTTAACAGGAACTTGAACAGGCGACAGAAGAAATGTCACCCTCTGTGTTAAGCTCAAACTCTTTAACCACTTCTTGTTTTTTTTTGCGCTCGAGCCTCATGCTTAGAATCACATGTGCTGTGTAGCGCCATCAGCTGTGGAACTAAACCACTCTGTCATTGTGTCTCCTCAGCAAACCCTACATGAGAAGTGGGACGAGTACCGATCCCTGATGGTGGAGGAGCAGAGACTTGTTCACGGTGAGACCTCAGCCAGTTGCACGAGACACTAAGTAGAAATGATTTAAAGACTGGATTCAATACATTGTCGGATTTGGCCACGTTATCACAATGCTGTTTTAGGTTAGATTAAAAGGGAAGGAAACTATTAAACACTGCTGCTGACTGTAAATGTTAAAACACTTGTATCAGTTTCTAAGTAAATTTAATGTCCGAGTTTGTAGGTAAAATCAGATTCTGCATTTTTTGAGCATTCATTAATCAGTCTTCTATACCTGCTTATTCCCAAATTTGGGGTCACAGGAGTCTGATGGAGACTTTCCCAGCACAGTCTGGACAGGTCGCCACGCACACACACGCACGCTCCTTTGGGCAATGTAGAATCACCAAACAACCTAATGTACATGTTTTTGGACTGTGGGGGGAAACCCGGGAACCCAAAGTGAACCCATGCAAGCGTGGGGAGAACATACAAACTCGGCACAGAAAGACCCTTTATATAGAAGCCGGGAACTTCTTTTTGTGAGGTGACTGCGAACCACTACGCAACCGTGCTGCCAATTTTTGGAGCTTTTTTTCCTTAAAAATAACTCTCTCTTTTTTCCTCAAGGCATCGTAAGGAGCGACATAGCTGTGTATGAGTCTTTGGAGTCGGCTGGTGGATATGGCAGCCTTGGCACCCCGAGTCCCCTGACCTGCCGCTCGCTCCGCTGCACAGGGAGCACCAATAGCAGCGCCAGTCACCTAAGTGAGGACGATCCGCTATACCAGACCTGCTTTTACCAACCTGGCAACAACATAAAAAATGACGAAGATGCTAGCGACGGCTCAGTCACCCTGGACGACAAACCGCAGCGTACACGCAAAGGGCTTCTCCGGCCCACCAGCGAGCTCTTCGCTTCGGCCAAGACCTCGCTGACCCGCAGCGCCAGCACACGCAGCTATCTAAAGGGCTCTTCTGCAGCAGGGGCAACGGCACCTGCTGGAGAGAAGCAGCAGTGTGGAGCGTTCAGCTCGTTACAGAGGAAACCCAAACGCACAAGCATCAGACGCAGACTGCTGAAATACATCCCGGGGCTGAACCGAGCCATGGAGGAGGAGGAGAGCAAACTGTGATCGACTCAGGGTGACAAAAGAAAGACTCGGACAGTTAAAGACTGCAGGCACATGCCTATAAAAAGCACAAAAGACACGTTCTAATAGCAAAACATGTTACTTACAGTATCACGACTTGACAAGTAGCTGTAACTTCCATCCTGAATTTGAGTTTTCGTTTCACTAAAGTTGCCTTTTCTTCACATGGACAATTTTTGGATGGTATCGTACCATCAGGAATCAGACAATTCCTGGCGTCTTATTTTCTCGTTGAGACTCAAAGAACCAGGCAGCTTGACATCAAGTCATATAGACACTCAAAAAAACTACAAAAAGAAATAACTTGGGGACCAAAACTCTGTATGTCAAACCAAAGCAACCATAGCATGTTAGCTTGTCTTTGTTTTTAACCCCTACATTAGTCAGTGCTGGAAAAAAAACCAAAACACCATCAATCAGCATTTAGCCAGCAATCGTTGTACAGAAATATTTTCGTAATTTATTTATTTATTTTCGTTAGGTTTTTTTGCTATACAAAATGAAGGGTTTCAGTTGTATTGCTAATGCCACTTTTTTAAAGTGTTTCTTTTTTTGTATTTCGTGTTCTTTTCTAGAAAAAAAACAACAGCTTTGAATAAATGTGTAATATTCACATCTGCGTTGTGTTTCCTCACCTCACACCACCTACAGGGGAGTCGGTCGCTTCTTCTCGGTTTGCCGTAACTCATTTAGCTCTTGCGTCATTGCGTTTAGTGTGTAAAGAAAGAAAAGAAGGGAGGAGAGTGTTTCTTAAAATAGCAATCACCTAAAACAACACCTCCTCCCCTGCTTTTCTTTCAGCTGTGTGTTTTGGAAGTTTTGGAAGCCCTTGAGCAAGGCCCTTACCACATAACTGCTCAGTTATGCAAGTGTAAATGCATCCTGACTCCAGTTAACACAAGAATACAAAAAAAGACATGCCGGAACTGTGAAGTGAAGATGTTTACTCAAGTGTTCTCTACTTATTGCAACATAAACAGTAATTCTTATTCGTCTAGTTTACTTTCTTATAAACGGAAAAATATACTAAATGAAAAGATATACTCTTAAATACTCTTAATAATAATAAAACAATAAAATTAGTACATTATGAAACTAATTAAGTTACTTTACATTAACAGGTAATGCTCAAATGAGTTCATAGAGGCTGGAGGCACTTGCTTGATCTGAGGTCTAACCAATACCACTGCTAGACCCTTAAGAAAATGCTCCAGTGTGAATTTTCCTGTGCCTGTGTGTTAGTGACAAATGATTATTTTCTTATTTTTGCAGCACATATAGTTTTGCAATTCCAAACTGTAAAGTGTCTGATTTAATCTTAAGTGTTAAAATTAATTTATTAATTTTTCCCTAACTCGGGGTCATGGGGATCTTCTGGAGCCTATCCGCACATAGGGTGAGAGAGGGGTACACCCTGACAGATCGCCAGTCCATCATAGGGCCACATATAGACAAACAACCACCCACACACACACACACACAATCCTATGAGCAATTTAGAATCACCAATAAACCAAATGTACATGTTTTGAAAGGAAACTCATGCATGCACAGGGAGAACATGTTATCCACTACGCCGACCAAATAATTCAATCTAATTTTTAAGTGTATAGCGCTAGAGGGACATAGAGACAGACATAAAGAGAGACTATTAAGTGTATGAACTAGCTACATGGCAACCAAACTAAAACTGATCCTACTCACTTATTGGCAACTGCAGAAGTTCACTTTTACTTCCCTACATTGGATCATTCCTCAGTTACTATTAAATGTTCAAGATGTGATTGTAGTTTCAATCCTTTGTTTCCGTCATGTTCTAAAGTAATGAGATGTGGAGACTTGTGATTGGCTTGAGTTGTCTGAAGTTCGTACGTTACACCCTCTCATTTTAAAAAGTGGATTAGTTTGGAAAATAATGAGAAAGAAGAAGTGAGAATAAAAGCAGTAACACACATGACCAAGTCATAACTCAATGGCTATTGAGCGTGATTCTGTTACTATGGTTACTATAACCTTACTGTCAGTTACTATATAATCTCAGATTTTTTCCACATAGTTGTAATTATTAGCCCCTTATTGGGAGGAGGGATTCAGGATTCTTTCTTTATTTAATTTACATTTTTTTGTGCTATATCCTCTAGAGCAGCGAGGTGCCATGGCCCGGTTTACTGTCAAATAATATTTTTACGAATTATCCTTTCAGGTGTAGGGAGTAAAAACAACAAAATAAAATGATCCAACCCCTTAAAACTGTGTTATTTACCCAATCTAATAAAGGTGAAGTCATTGTCAACTTATATGCAACATTTTTAGCAAAGCACAACATGAGTAACATCCTCTCTGCCCCCTGAAGCTCTTTGGTCGCTATGGCAACGTTATCTAAACGTCTTTTAGATAAGATACACCACAGAAACAAATATGAAGTACTTAAAAATTCGCTATAACGGTAAATCAGTGGAGACGGGATCACAAGACCAAAACAAATGTTTTGACGTGTTAACAGTGAGTCATAGACGGATGTAACTGAGAACCGTCACTTTTCCGATCGTTTAGATTTAAAATAAATTAAATAGAAATAATGTAAGTTATTTATTCCTACTATGCGGCCCGGTAACGAATGCCCAAACAGTCCAGGGGTTTGGGACCGCTGCGCTATAGCACTATCAACAATGTTTTTTTAAAGTTTTTTTGTACCTTTCATACAGCCCTCCTGGAGCAGGAAGTGTAAAGGGTCTTGCTTAAGGAGCCAACAGTAGCTAACTGGCAGCTGTGGGGCTTAAATTCTTCCCTTCCCCCAAAACAAATCCAAAGTAATTCTAGTAACTCACTACACGAGTAATCCTATAATTCTTTATTACTTTCCTACTAAACATTAATACTTAAAGTTGAGCAGCACAGTTGCATAGTGGTTAGCACGGTCGTCTCACGGCATGAGGGTCATGGATTAGATTCCCGGGCAAGGGGTTTTCTGTGCAGAGTTTGCATGTTTTCCTCACGCTTGTGAGTTTAATCCTGGTTCTCCGGTTTCCTTCCACAGTCCAAAAACCTGTACATTAGGTTGATTGGGGAATCTAAATTTTCCCTTAGGAGTGGTTGTTTGTCTAAGTGTGGCCCTGTGATGGACTGGCGATCTGTCCAGGGTGTACCTCTGCCCCTCGCCCTACGTGCACTGGAATAAGCTGCAGCATAACCCCGTTACCCTGAATAAATAATGTAGAACTTGTTAATTAGAAACAATTTTATAAACAGGATGCACAAATTCAGTTCCTTATTTTTTGCATATCATACATTCTCTGCTCATTGAAATATGTGCGACTCGAACCTGGACCTCATGCCTGCATCCTTGGGTTTATCTCTGTGAGTCTCCAGACTGTTTAGACCTTCAGTTGACTAAATCCCTGAAGATAAAATGTACTGGAATGTATAAAAGACAGAAAAAGAGTAACCCTGAAATTCCAGCTCTTGTTTCTGACTCACCTATATACAGTACAGCGCATCAGGATAATATTCCCACTCTGTGGTGTCCTCCGGATAAAGTATACTCAGCCTGCCAGTCCATCGATGGGCCACACACACTCACCACTCACACCCAGGGGCCCAATTTTAAAATCACCAATTAACCCAATGTACATGTTTTTGGACTGTGGGAGGACCCGGAGTACCCGGTAAAAACCCACGCAGGCACATGACGAACATGCAAACTCTGCACAGAAAGATCCCTTGGAAAATGAACCGGTGACCTTCTTGTTGTAAAGCGACCGTGCTAACCACTAAACTACTGTGCATCCCTATTACATTTTATTTATACAACTGGCCACCAGAGTTAAGAGGCCCTGATCGAGAGCCCAGCAATGGCAACTAGTTTGTGTTGGAACTCATGATCTTTTAATCATCTGGCTTGCTCTTTATGAACATTCATTCATTCGTTCGTTCGTTTAATCCATTTCGTTTAGAGAATAAGGCATTATCTTTATCTTATTTCATTTGAGCAACTGCATAGTTAAGGGTTGCTTGAGGGCCTTACTAAGGGGCCTAGCAATATCAGCTTGGTCCAACAACCTAACCACTGAGCTACCATATGCCCCTTTTATTATATGTCCTCCACGTACTAAAGATAAAAGGTGCTGGAATGTGTGAAAGACATGAAAAAAGAGTGACCCTGAAATTCCCTCTCTATTCTCTGTCTCTAGGACGCAGATGAACCTTGACCTCTGTGAGCTCACCAAATCACACATTGCCATGGAGCTTCAGGAGAATTCACAGGTTTGTGGGAGAAAGACTTTCACCTCCTGACCTGGAAGGTCATGTTACTCCCCATGCCACCCCCTCCCTCTCAACCCTTTCCTCTGTTTTCTCCAGCGGGCTTTGTGTCCTCCTACAGCCGGAGCCCATCAGATCATCACACGGTTTGGCTGGTCAGTCAGTTGTTATGCAGGACAGCTAGACTTTGCGTTTGCTGCACTGTTGTGACAGATAGAGGGGCTAAATTGGCAGTTGGGGTCAGTTATTAGGACTTTTAAGGGTGTTTGGAGTGATTGGGAAGTTTAAAAGCCCTGACTGCGTAACGCGCGTTTTTGAAAGGCAGAGAAGGATGAATAAAGAGTCAAGGGTGAATAATTACCTCTGTTTATAGCTATGAAAGGGGGTGGTGGTGTTATTAGGAATGCAGTGTAGGTGTGGCTGAATGCTAATACGTATTTATAGTCACTGCTTTGGTAACAGGTATGCGTGTGTGTATGTGTTTGTGTGAGACATTATTAAATCAAGTCATGTGACGGTAAAGAAAAAAATGAAATAAGTTTAAGAATCAAGTGTCTTGCATAGGGGCCCAGCAGGGAGTTTAACTTCTAATCTAAATGCTGTATAAAATATATTTATTAGCACTAAATATAATAATTAAATATAATTAAAATAAATTACATTTTTAAAAACAACTGTTAATGATTCCATTCTGGATGGCGCTATGGCGTAGCACCGTTACCTCCCACAGTCAAGATGGTTGATTGGTAACTCTAAATTGTCCATAGGAGAGTGTGTGTGTGTGTGTGTGTGTGTGTGTTTAGGGGGTGGTTGTTGTTGATTTATTTGTGGCCCTGCGATGGACTGGTGACCTGTCCAGTGTGTACCAGCGTGTAGATAAGCAGACCCCCATGGCCCCGAGTTCAGGAATAAGCGGTATAAAAGATGAATCTATTCTTAGAATTGTTACGTGTTTAACCAACAAAAACATGTTTTTGTAAATAAACATCAATTATATTATGAACCAATCCTGTTTTTTGAAGCTTTTTGCTAAATATTCAATAAAACGACAGCAGAGTTCAGCCATAGCACATCCCTCCCCTGGTGGGACCACCGCTTAACAGTTCAACAACAGGCAGCTTAAAGGTGCTGGAGCATGAACATTGACTTTCTCTTAACACTAAGGGGCGTTTTCACACGTGTAGATGGATTTCTCTGTTTCGAGACTGGGGTGGGGGGTATTAAATAGCTACAATGTTTTATTCTGCTTAAAATTGCCATCCGGCAGCAGCTTTATAGAATTATTGTGGCATTTTCATTTTGAGCAGGAATCAAAACTGAATGGCATTGATGTGCTTATACATTGTGATACAGAATGGTTCGTTGGCTTGGACTGCTTTCATAACTTATAATAAACCACTCCACAGTTTGTTTGCTTAATCAGGATTGCAACCGAACTCTGGAGCAATTCTTTTGGTGTGGATCCGAGCACGATTGGCGACATATGCAAACCAAATCAAGGTAGAAAATACACCAGGTTCCAAAACAAACGCTTAGATGCGAAAACACCCTAAGTGAAGCAACTCTGCACTGTTTTATGAAAAACGGGAGGTCGTGAATAAGGTGATAGACCGCAATACAGAACATTGTGGTTTAATTCCCGGCCTGAACAAGCTGCCACTGTTGGACCCTTAAGTAAGTTCCTAAACCCTTAACTGCTTTATTGCCAAGTGAGTAGCTCAGTGCTTATGATGGACTGCTAACCAGAAGATTGTGGGTTCGATTCCCAGCACCACCACTGTTGGGCCCTTGAGTAAGGTCCTAGTTGCTCAGTTGTATAAATGAAATAAATGTCATTTTGGATAAGGGTGTCCGCAGAAAGACCCTCTGCCCGGGAATCAAACCCAGGAACTTCTGGCTTTTAGGTAACCATGCTAATGCGTTATAATGAGACATTTTGGTTAAACTGTGTTTTTAGAATATTAATAGAAGAAATCCGTCTCCATGGTATAAAAACAAACAAAAAAAATCATCAAACAAAAAGACTCATTCTGTTCATTTGAGACAAAGACTTTTGTCCTTGGATTACAATCACTGGCAGGCAAGTCTAAGGAGGAAATCCAACAACTCCCCGGTTGCCTGGTTGATTCCTGTACCTCCTTCCACTCGTGCACAAATACACTCTGTGCGAAAGAGAGAAAGAGTGTTCCTAATTACTCACTCATGTGTGTACTGCAATGAGCACAATGTTTCCAGCATAAGGCCTCTATTGTAATAAACTTCTGCACGTTTGTGCTTTTACCTGGCTTTTCTGGCAGCAGCTGAAAAGGAGCAGTTACGCAAAAGAAGGTGGAATTCGACTGGAAATTGACTCGACCTCTGCCAGGACAATCGCAATAAATAAATAACCACATGGAGGGAATTTGTGGTGTGTTGTGTCACTCAGGATGTAAAAAGAATTATTTCAATCTGCTTGCGTTCATGACTATCTGGGGGTCACTCAGGGTCGGACATACAGTCAGCTTCCTCGCATGGTTTCTTTATTATAACTTTTCAGATTGTTTAGTAAATTTTTTGGACATCTGGTTTGTTATTAGGAAGTGAGAACTGGATTTCTTCAAGGCTAAATTGTGATGTCTATTCTAAGCAATGTAGCAGGTCTTCATACGATGGACTTGAAGCTTTAAACGCATCGAATCACTTCCTGTGATTGCTAAATAAAGATGGTGTGTCTTTTGTTGCTCTGTCTGACAGTAACTACAAGCTGAAACAGACAGAACTGGACAGAGAGTGAGAGTCAGACAGTGCAGGGACAGAAGAAGAAAACAATTGATAGGAATATGAGAGTAAGACAGTGGAATAGCACAGTGAAACTGTAAGAGACAGTAAGAGACTGAGATTGAGATGGACAGAGAGACATTCAGTTAGGCAGTGGAGGACAAAGATAAGTCATACAAAGACACAGACTGTAAAAAGACAGAGAGACGGACAGTATAGGCAGTTAGTAAGATGATAAACTGTGGGGGGAAAAATTGAGATATAAAGAGGACATACAGAAAGACTGACAAAGATAGAAAATTAGACAGAGAGAAGGTGACAAAAAAAAAACCCATTAAGATAGGAAACACAGTGAGAAGACAAAATGTAAGACAGATAGGCCAAACATGAAGTAAAATACAGAGAGGACAAACAGAAAGTAATACAGAAAAAGAGAGAAACATTGAGATAGAACAGACTGGCAGAAACAGACAGTGAGAGGGCACACTGTAAAACAGACAAATAGGACATAGTCATGTGGAAAAAAAATTAGCCACCCCAATAAATACTTATTTCTTAATGTTTTGATTTTTTTTCTGAAAAAGGAAGTGACTGAGGAAAAAAGTTAGTACTCCCTACCCATTAATAGCTAGCGTTAACCCCGTTGACTAAATAACTTTAATCAGACAGTTCTTCCACCAGTCTCTGACATCTGTCGCCCCACATGTCGCCCCACAGCAACTCAATGGAATACAGATCTGGGCTTTGACTTAACCATTTCAGGGCTATCCATTTCTTTGTTTTCAGCCAGTCAGTGGTGGGTTTACTGGTATGTTTATGGTCATGGTCATGTTACAGGGTCCGCTACTGCTTTAACTTTTTTACAGATGGCCTTAAATGTTCCTCAAGCTTCCTCAGATACATGATAGAATTTATGGTGGATTCTATGATGGTGAGCTGGCCATATCCTGCTGCAGCAAAGCGTCCCCAAACCAAGACACTTCCACCTCCATGTTTCACAGTTGATATAAGAGAAGGTTTTAAATTAGTATTAAATAGCCAAATGTCCAAATATGTTCTTATTTATTACATGACTATATTTAGAGACAAAGACAGTGAAAATCAGACTGTGATTTCAAGGGAGATTGCGATAGGGTAGAGAGGAAAGACAGAACAGAATAAAACAGATATCATAGCAGGGGATTTTATGACTAGTCTGTTATTTCAGCTTGTCTATGAGTCTGAAGCTTGTCTGTTTTCAAAGTTTTTTTTGGAAACTCTAGCTAAAAAAAGTTGTCCTGGAGACTGCATCATTCACCAAACGCCATCTGAGTGTAAGATGGAAATAATTCCGACATTGTCACTCAAAGAAAAGGTTAATGTATTACAATCAGGATTATTAATGGTCATGTGCAAGTATGTGTGAGTGAGTGCATGAAAGGTTGAAGCCTCATGCCGTTTCAAGCCTTTGTCATTGTTGTTGGGTTGTTTTGGAAATTGCATCCTCGCTTCTTTAAATGAAATAAATTTAAACCAAAGTTTAAAATTTTTTTTTTCTAAATAATTCTCTTGTTTGTTGTGGCATTCTGACATCACAGTACAATTCTATAAAAGGCTTATAGCACAGGAGGGGACGTGAACATATACAAACCCCCACCAGACTGCTGATTTCTTACGTTTCCCATTTCCTGAGGAAAATAAAGTCAACCTTCAGTTTGCGACCCACACATAACCACGTGTTCTGTCTCTTGCAATTGAAAAACGAGAGAAAAATGAGATGCAGAAATGTTGTGCTTACCACAAATAAACCACAACGGTATAAACACAGAACATTGTGTATTGCACACATACTTCCTATTTTATTTGAGCTTTTGACTGATTTAGGATCAGTGTAAGTATTTTCTTCTTCTAAACAACAAGCAGAGAAAAGTGATTCCAGAACAGCTTAAGTGGCACACGACCCTCACAGGAAGCGTGGATGATTTTACTTCCTGTTCTCGTCATGGGTTTTTATACCACCAAAATGTCTTGAAGCAAAAGACAACCGGTCTACAAAGAGTTTTGATTTTATCACTAAGAACTGAGTCTGGGAACATTGATTAGAACGGTAAACTGGTCTACCTTTTTAGACACCTTTTTTATCATTATTTTCTTATTTCTGAATTCTTATTTATTCTTAATAAATACATAGATCTTAAACCAATGGAAATTCTAAGATTTTTTAAAGCAAATTGGATATAGGAATTCGTTTTCTTAGATGGAATCATGGCATGATGTCAGTTGTTATGTAAAATAAGTAAAAGACAAAGACAGACAGGGAGAGAATGAGACAATGGAAGAGGTTTATTCATAGCATAACTAAAAGACAGAACTACGGTGTGAATTAAGTGAGATACAGTGAGTAAGAGACAAACCAAAAGACAGATATATCGTAAGTAAATGAGAGCAGATAGATAATCGATCAGTATGTGAGAGTGAATGACAGACTTTGGTAGTGAGACATGGAGAGCGTTAGATAGACAGAATGTGTGAGAGAGACAAATTGATTGAGACACAGCTAGACAGTGAAGAGGACAGAGAAAGATATTGAGTTAGTGATTAGACAAATATCGAGAGAGAGAGAGAGAGAGAGAGAGAGAGAGAGAGATTGACAGAGTATGTGAAAGAGAGATAGAGACAGATGGACAGAGAGAGGAGATAGTAAGATAGTGAGTAAGTAAGAGACAAATAAGTGAAAGAAAGATAATGGTAGAAACTGAATAAGTGAGACCAAGATAAAGTAGTAAACAAACAGAGACAGATATACAGTAAAAGGTGAGAAGGACAGAAATGAAGAGGCAGAGAGACAGACAATGAAAGAGAAAGTGAGAGTGAGAGACAGATAGACAGCAAGAGAAAGACAGATAGACAGTAGAAAAGACAGACAGTAGGAGAGAAATATAGAAAGTAGTGAACAAACAGAGACAGATATACAGTGAATGAGTGAGGAGGACAAAAATTAAGAAAGAGGCAGAGAGACAGACAATGAGAGAGAAACCGAGACAAAAAGAGATAGTAAGAGAAACGGATAGACAGCAAAAGAAAGACAGATAGACAGTAGAAGAATCATTTCGACAGTAGGAGAGATAGACAGAAACAGATAGACTGGGAGAGCAGATAGAGAGACAGATAGGCGGTAAGAGAGAGAAACCGATAGACAGTGGGTGAGTAAGGCAGGCAGTGACTAGTAGAGAGAATGAGAGAGATGTATAGAAGGAGAACTCAGGAGCAGATGTGTGAGCCACATGTGCAGTCAGGATGTGGTGAAGGGACAGGAAATGCAACACATTGTCAATTTTTACCAATTAAAATACACAAGACGAATCGAAATTGTAAATAGTTCAAACATTTTTAAATATTGATTTTCTTCAGATTTATTGCCACAAGGTTTGTACTGTGTGTGTTTGTGTGTTTTTTATGTGTGTTGCACATCAACAATTTCCTTCATTGTAATAATAAATGCCCAGAGTCTGTTCCATCATGACAATACCCCACTGTACAAAGCCCCTGCAAAGACTCCTGACTGAACTTTAGGGATGATCAACAACTCTAGACCGCCTCACTTTAACAACTTTAGTCTGATCTTACTAATACTATTGTACTGAATAATCACAAATCTATAGTCACATGACCCAATCTAGTGGGAAACCTGCATAGAAGCCTAAGGTGTGGGAGTGCATCTGGGATTGTATGTTGAAAACATATGAATGTTTTATTATTTTTAGCATATATCTACAACGTTGGGTTGGGTTGCCAGTTGGTCTGTTATTTTGCTATATTTGGGGCAAAGTGTTTAAAGGTTTGTATTATTTAACATATGTCTTTGATTGAACTAGATTTAACTCTACATGACTATCTTGGGGTAACTTTCAGTGGCTAATGTGTTCACACTACATGGTGGATTGGACAATGGAGCATACATACTGCATGACTCTACAGTAGGAAGAATCTTTGATAACATTGTCTGCTTCACAAACTACCTTTCATAACCAAATGCATCCAAGAAGTAATGAGGAAGTAATGCAAGCTATTTACGCAAGTTCAATTGGAAATGTTAAAATAGTAGCCTGCAAGAAGTTTGTTATACAATTACTTTTAGGTTATGTTAATAATATGATTTTTAGAAAAGTTTTGTAACTCAATATTACTTAAAAAAAAAAAAAAAAAAACACAGATTATGGGCGGTGACATAGCAGTAAGCATGGTCGCCTCACAGCAACAAGCTACTGGCTAGAGTGTGTGTGGTTGTTCATCTATCTGTGGCTCTGTGATGACCAGGCAACCTGTCCAAAGTGTACCCCTGCTTCTTGCACTAGGATAGGCTCCTTCTTGCACCTTTGTGCACTAGGATAGGCTCAAGCAGACCCCCATGACCCAGAGAGGAAATAAGTGGGTATACAAGATGAATGAATAAATGAACGATAGATCAATCCATTTTCTGTCAAAGATTTATTATGTCGTGTTATTCCGCAAATATCAGTGATTTTAAGGCACGATAAGCCTTACTGCGTGGGAACTGCTCCAGTATTAGGCTAATATTTACCTTGTTGGTGCTTCCACAATAGGATATTAACTGGGAGATCAGTAGGCTTTCATTTATATGGAAAACATTTTTTACAATAACATTCATTATGTTTAATTTAGATTCTAATTTCATTGTATTGTGAGTTTTCATTGTAAGCTAGTTCATAGACACTGCTAGAATAGTTTTAAAGAAGAATATTTTGGCAAAAAAAGTTTTTATTGAATCAGAAAAAAAATTCTAAAAGACAGACCGCCCCCAGCTGTTAGACAAAATTTATGCCCTGACTAGAAGAAACTAATAGCAGAGATTCTAGCCATAAATATGACACTAAGTCACAAACCAAATCAACAATGACAGATTCCAACAGAACATAACGCACAGCTTTGATAAGAGTTGCTAATTTACGTTCGAAATATTTACGTTTGTTTTATTTAAGTCTTCCTAAAATCTGACAGAACCTCTGGGTATTCCCAAAAACATACTCTCTTTACTGTAGAGTGTGATGAGCACTCCTCTGACAGATTAGATTAGTTTCGGAGTAAATCAAAGCCTGTGCGCTGCAGGCTAATAGCTTCAGGTCTTAACGTGGCCAAATGAGAAGAAGATCAAAGCGTGTGAAGTGGAAACTTCAGAAAATAAATCACCAGGCAGACATAATAAACCTCTTGTTTTGGTAAGAGTAATTAGAGGATTTACCTGGCACCATCCTTTTTTTTACAACTAAAATCTGAACTCTGAAGGTGGCTGATTGCTAATGGGAAATGTCATTGCAACATTAGCCGAGGGCTGTGTTAAAATAGGCAGTACATATATGGATAGGCAGTAGTATATTTGTAGGGATTTTAGGTTATCTGGATTTTGTGTCTCTACCATGAATCAAGTGTCTCTACCCTGTTTACGGTATCAAATTGAGAACAAACATAATAGATTAGGGGCCTTGCTCTGGGCCCAGCACTAGCAGTTTGGTGGCCATGAGAATCAAACCCTGATCTTCCAATTAGCAGTCCAAGCATCTTATCCGCTGTGCTACCACCTCCCGCCGACTGAGCCTGATCTATCTGTGCAGCTACGACTTAAGGGCCTTGCTCAGGGGCAAAGCAATGTCTTCAGATCACCTTTATCTTTACAGCGTGTCTAGAGTTTGTGTCAAAGCAGCTTTACAGAATCAAATAGTAGAATGATGTGCTGAGAAATGGGCAATAGTAACTCTCACTAAAAATACACACAGTTCAGTTTAACTAGTATCTGTATATTAAAAGTCTCCAAATAAGTAAGTAAGCGGCAAAACCTTGGGAAAGAACAGGCTTAGTTGGGAAGGATGGGGAAGGGGGTAGCAGGATGTATCTTGCTGCACCAAAGATTAGATTGTGCAGATTCGCATATTGTGGTCTTGTCTAGAAGTCACAGTCTTTACTGAAAATATGTCTCTAAGGCTCATCATCTCTAAGTGCTGCTCCACCATCTTAGGCTACAGATTGGATTTGGGATCTGAGATACTGGATCCAAATAAAAGAGTAAAAAAAAGGGGATTTGCACTCAATTGCTTGGGTCAACTTTTGTGGTTAGAGAAATACCTTTTTAGAGCCATTTTAGTCGTCTTTTTGGTTGACTGCAGATAAAGATAATTTTTTCTTCTCTCTCATCCCTGCCTAAAGACTTATTTTTGTGAGTTGGTTTATTCTTATTTCAGTATAGTAACATTAAATTAAGACTCACCCTGTGTTTGGGACTTTTAGTGTCAACAGATATCGGCATAGCAGTGTAAACAAAAAAAAACAGCCCTAGAACTGAGCCTTGGAGTACTCCATACTGTATTTACAAGCAATTCGATACCACTTTCTTTACTGATATAAATTGATGGAGTTAAAATAATTATGATTTAAAGCATGATAACACCCCTAAAATGATGCCAACGAAGTGCTCTAATCTATTCAAAAGAATGTTGTTGCACTAATAGGAGGCAAACATTATCAGTTGATAGCAGTAGATCATTGCTAACTATATATAGAGCAGTCCCAGTAATTTGATCCTGACTGGAAATTCTCACCGATACCATTTCTCTCAGGGTAGTTGTGATGGCTGTCTGCTTATGTTGACAAGACTCACAGTTCGTAAAAAGATGAACTTTTTTCCACCTTACATAAAGAAACAATAAACAATATCCATTCTATTCTAGCACTTTATTCTCTTTGTTCCATTCAGTCCTTCTTACTTCAGAGGCAGTTACAGGTTTAATCCCATCTACAGCAGGTGAGTAAACAAAGGCTCTCAGTGACAGGTTATTAACGTGCAGATGGCAGTCGTGTCAGCAAGGCGTCATTTGTTTAAATATGCTGTCATAAACAATCTTTATTATATTTATTATATATTTTCTCTTACAGTTGAAGATCATCACACTGCTGTAGCACAACCAGCTCGCTATTCATGCTATGATATTTATAATGTAGATTAATATTCTTTTTAATTACTGAGTTATTACTGAATTATCTAGTTATATTTATTTGTAGTAATCTATCCATCAGTCCATTCGTCTGTCCATCTGTCTAGTGCAGCTTGTACAGATCAGTTTGATACCTTAAAACCTTTATAAATGATTTAACTGACCACTTCTGCTTTTTGTAATATTCTAAGGAGTCCTGAATTTGTAGCAGCAGTTGCTTGGAGCTCCAGTTCAAAACCCCACATGCGTGTGTCCCAAAGTGAAACAGGTGTCATGCATTCAGCTGGTGGATTTTGCTGTCTTCTGCAGTGTGTTTCTATGTGTGTGTGTAGATAGTGAAGAGTAAAGTGCTTAAGCAGCTGCTGACCATTCTGCTGTCGTGAAGAAACTATTGGGCTTTCGCTTCGAATTGGAAAAACAAGGCACCATCAGTCACGTTAGAGGAAGTGTGCCAAAAGAGATACGTCAAGATCCATCAATCTGTGGCTTTAGCATGCACACACACACACACACACACACTTGTGTGCATTTGAACTGCATGCTATCTAACTGTACTTCCACTCAGAATTTCAGTTTGAGAGCTGGTTCCTTTTTTCAGCATTTTAGGATGTTTGCTGTCTGAACGGTGCTCTGATAAAATGTTATCAACATGGACCTCAGGCTTAAAATGAATCTACCACTCACGATAATTATGGCCCCTTACAGCTTGATATCTGTTTCCAGGTTACAGAGTCTCTGAGCGTTGCTGTCACTGTGTGGTAAAATAATAAATATGTGACTTGATGCAGACGTCTTGTTTGCTTGTGCATTGGTGATGTTTGTTCACAACTCATTTAGAAGATTTTATCTTTCGGAAGGAGAGGAAGAGACCAACGTCAGACTGACTGCCTTTCTGTGTTTTCTAAAGGAAGCCTAAAGAGAGAAAGCATTTCTATTTTTAGAACTTACACTGACAGATAAAGTTTGTAAGCTCATTGGTTGAGGTGTTGGACTAAAGACCACCAAGCTGCAAGTCCTGGACCCCTGGGAAAGGCCCTTACTGCTTATTTAGATTATTGAATACCATTAAGGTAAATGTAATACTAAATTGTTAGATGTTTTCTAACCACACCTTTTTTAATCGCCATAAAACAGCCAATCAACTTTTACTTGTCAAGGCCAACTCTTGATTTAAAAAGACACATAAGTCACATCACAATGCAGGCAACAGCCAGCTCTAAAATAACCCTGCCTTTAATAGATATCAGATGATAACCTTTATTCATGCTTGTTAATGCAGCATTTACTTTATAGGAACATTATGTACATTTCCAGAATTACCAGAAGAATCATTCAAAACCTCTATGACTCAATTCCATTTTAGGGCCCAGCTAAAATGCATAAACAACTTTCCCTTACAACCCCCAGGTCAAAAACATCCTTATCCTAGTTAAAACCCTATTGTGCGTGCTACCGCTCTCCATATTCCAAAAATGTTAGGTGATTGAGGAGGGCACATATGTGCCTTTTCCTTGACTACAGCACAAAACAATTTTGAGCATGCCACAAAAGCCCCTATTCCTGTTTTTGCTGTGGGGCTCCGTAACCATATTAGGGGACGGACAAGGCCTGAAAGTGCTAAGTGGTTCCTGAAGGGTGAACAAGAAAGTGATCGCTGAAGATTGAGCAAGAGAGTAGGTCCCCCAAAGGGGCACAGAGGGAAGCTGGTCCACTGCCACCTCTTAATACATGCACACCCATGTCCTTTGATCTGTCCACATGGTATATTATGCATTAAGCAGATATTCTTCTGAGGCGGCCTTCAGTTAGATGGCGGAGCCAGTGTTGAAAAAAAATCTAGCAGGACAAACCTATTCTGGTCCATTATATCTAATATAGATGAGCCACAGGCCCACAGGGGTCTCTCCGTAGCCGCCAAAGAGTGCCTCACTGCTCTGGCTTCCAATACGTAGCAGCCGCTTCAGCGGAATTATATTTACTATAAAGCAATTCTATAGTTTGGCGGCGCAGTGACATAGTGGTTAGCACATCGCCTCACAGCAAGAAGGTTTTTCTGTGCATTGTTTGCATGTTCTCCCTGCACTTGTGTGGGTTTTCTCCAGGTACTTTGGTTTCCTTCCACAAGATCAAAAACATGTACATTAGGTTGATTGGTGATTCTAAATTGTGTTAAGTGTGGAGTTAGTGTGAGTGTGTGTGGTTGATCGTCTATGTGTGAAGGTACCGAATTGTTACAGAAAAACTATTCTGTACAAGCACACACTCACAGAGATCCCAATCAATCTACAACAGCTGTGGGGGAGGAAACTGGAGAACCTAAAGAAAATCCCCTAAGCAGGAGGAAAAGATTTTAACTTCACACAGCAAGGAAGCGTGAAACAGATGGCAAAATGTAAGATTGTTGTACTAACTACTAAGTCACCTTGCACTTAAAATAGAACTTTACAATTCTGCATTACTTTAAATCTCATGTACATCCAATGTTTGCCATTAGAGAGAGTAAATTTATTACTAGGGCTTTTTTTCAGAAACATCAGAGAAAGTGGAGCATTATGGTCAGGCCAGGTTTCTGTGCGTGTTGGAACAGCTTGGTTCCTCAACTGATCTGCTCATCTTTTTTTTTTACTGGAGGTCAGGATGTTGACTCATCAGGGGTTTTTTTCACTAGATCTATCTCTATCTCTGTTCTTTGGAGGAAAAGGAAGAGTCACAATGCAGAGAGCTTTAAAACAATCCAGCATTCCTGCATCTACATTTTGAATATCACAAAAGTCCAGCTGTGAAAATTCCTGTCACTTTACGTCATCCATATTTACATTTATAATTACATCATTTGGCAGATGCTCTTGTCCACATCACAGCATTGAACAGCTTAATACCAGAACAATCGATCGCAAAACAAGGCGCAAAACAACCACAAAAGAAACTATTGAATGAGTAGTATGGATACTTCCTTTTTAAAATATTTGTATTATTCATATGTCAACTGCTGGGTAGTGCAGTGGTGTAGTGATTAGCATGTTCGCTTAACAGCAAGAAGGGTTTGATTTCCAGGTCTTTCTGTGCTGAGTTTGCATGTTCTTCCTGCGCTTGTGTGGGTTTACTTGGGGAAATCAGATTTCTTCCCACAGTTCAAAAACATATACATTAGGTTGTTTGTCGATTCTAAAATGCCTATAGGAGCGAATGTGAGGGCGTAGAGTTGTTTGTCTATATGTGGCCCTGCGATAGACTGGCAACCTGTCCTTGCCATATGTGCGCCAGGGTATCGTTTGTATAGCTATGATAGGCAATTTGGTTCTCTCATTATTTGACTAGTATTGTTATATTGTACACACGTTAATCAAGAGTGGTAAAAAAGTTAAGCTCTGTGTGAAACTTAGACTTATAGTCTCCTATACATTATCATCTCTCCCTTCTAGGTATGACCTAAATTATTTGAGGAGCATTCCCAGAAGCCTGACCCAGTTTTCTAGTCTCTTTAGAAGGTGTGGCATAATTGACAGCGTCAAATGTAACACTGAAATCTAGAAGTATCAGTACCAATATTTTGGCAGAATTTAAGTGAATATAATTTAATATCTTACAGTGATGTGGTCAGAAAACGGATTGACCGAATGTCCAAAAGGTAGTTGTACAGCTGATTGAAAACAACCTTTTCAATTATTTTATTTTGCTTTCTAATGTTGTCTTAAATAATTATTTTGTTTTAATTGTATGAATGAACCAGCTTTACATTTACATTTAGAATTTCAAAAGATGAATGATGAGACAGACTGCCGTTACATGGCATTAAACAATAAAATAATCACTCAGTTACATGTAATGATGTTCATTCATTCATCCAACTCAAGGTCAAAGGGGTCCGCTGGTGCCTTTCACAGCAAACAACCGCACACACTCTTCTATTTAGGATCATCCATCAACATACCATGGACTATGTATGGCGTAGTGGTTAGCACGGTAGACTTACAACA
The DNA here is from genome assembly GCA_026260075.1 of Sisor rabdophorus. Lineage (NCBI taxonomy): Eukaryota > Metazoa > Chordata > Actinopteri > Siluriformes > Sisoridae > Sisor > Sisor rabdophorus. Next base: position 1,194,260 of record JAOTQW010000015.1, read on the forward strand.
ACAAGGTCCTGGGTTTGATTCCCAGGCAAGGGATCTTTCTAGGAGAGATTGTAAGTGTGCATATGTGGCCATGCGATGGACTGGCGACCTAAATAACCTAAATAAATGACAGTAACAGGGTTACTTCATAATTTCTAGGATATATTGAATAACATTATTTTGTTGTTGCTTTCTGCTAAAGCTGTTTATTAATGCAGTGCTTTTCTGAAGATTTAGGGTGGGTCTCTGGTTTGAATGTGAAATTCACTTTCTATACCTGCTTATTCCCTAGCTCGGGGTCACAGGGGTCTGCTGGAGCCTATCTTAGTGCACATAGGGCGAAAAACCTTGACAGGTCGCCAAACCATTGCAGGGCTATACATAGGTGAACAACCACTTACACACCCACTTCTATAGGCAATTAAGAATCAATAACCTAATGTACATGTTTTGGGAAAACTGTGGGGGAAAACTAGAGAACCCGGAGTAAACCCATGCAAGCGCAGGGAGAACATGCAAGCTCAGCACAGAAAAAAAACCTTGCCCGGGAACAAACCCGGGACCTTCTTGCTGTAAGGCGCCGCGGCACGAACTTGGGACCTGCTTGCCGTGAGGCGAGGAAGCTAACCACTACGCCACCGCTTAGCAAATAATGTAAAATTATTCAAATAATATACAGGTACGAGTCTGGTTTTGTGCTACTGTGCCATAAACTCTAAAAGTAATTGAAAAATGCAATAATTTTGGTTGGATGGACTGTGTAATAAATTCAGTGCGAAGGGCAGCACATCCATGTGATGATGTCATGGTTAATATATTTAAAGGCACCGTGCTATTTATGTGTTTTGATATTCTGTAAGAATTAATGTGATGAGGTTTAATGAGATTTCGATGATGCTTATGAGGCTTAACAGTGTGAAAATAGCCAGGTGGTTTTTAACCAGGTACGGTCTTATGCCTTGGGGATAGAGAAAATTGTGTGGATAAACAGGCAGCAAACTCAACTTCTTCATTCAGTTGAAAGTGTAGTTTTACTCGTCTCTCTGTTGCGGCCAGAAAGCGTTTTTTTTTGTTAACAAGAGGGAAAAAGGAGAAGCCAAAGAGGCAGTGCATCTACATGTCATATCCCGGGACTTTCTTCTGGCCCTAATGGTCCAACAATAATTTTCTATTCCCACAACACTAGTTAGTGTTAGTTAGTGTAACTCTGTTGTAATAAAATAAATAAAAAACTGCATCAATTACTATACTTAACTTTATACTATTATACTGTGTGTGTAAAAACCTCTACAAATTAGTAATAACCATTTTTGTTGAAAATCTTTAGAACTTCTATCGAATCAGATATTGTTGTCCATTAGAAACGGAAATCTGGTCTTTTGAATACACTGAAACACACTTACTGCTGAGCTTTCATTGTAACAAAAAAGATGAGGAAGCTGATTGGTTGGTTTTATCACATGATTCGCTGCACACGTGTCATATGATAAAATTCATGATGTTTTTAAGTGTTTCCTTGCCCTTGCATGCGTTTACTCCGGGTACTCCAGTTTCCTACACAAAACATGTACATTAGGTTGATTGGTGATTCTAAAATGCCCATAGGAGTGCGTGTATGTGTGTGGCCCCGTGATGGATTGGTGATGTGTCCAGACTGTTCCCCTCCTGCCTTTCGCCCTTAGAAAGCTGGGATAAGCTCCAGCAGACCCTCGTGATTCCAAATTGGGAATAAGCAGGCAAGAAGATAAAAGTAATAAATGTCACGACCCCTACATTTGATTAATAAATTGATAAATAAAATTAAGTGTGAATGTGAATGCCCACTTTCTTGAGTGGTGGACTAGTAAAGCATTTGTATGGGTCATAAGCAACTCATGGGAACACACATTCATAGAGCAGAAAGGGGAAGTGACGATGGTTAGGGGGACACTGCACACCTTCACACTGGCATAGCATAACATGGCAACCCCCCATTATAACTTGTTGCTTGTCCTACCTTGGGAGCCACTGTTGTATAATTAGATAATTTTTATATGGAATTCAGCGTTCATGAGCAATTTTTTTTTTATAAAGTTCCACACAGTAACTGTTCTTTATAAGAATGTTTGCATCTGTTGATAAAAGAGCCTGAAGGAGGGGAAAAGGTTTACTCAGTCGAACCTTTGCCAGTATGTCGTGGCTCAGCTCCAAGGCTTGTTGGAGAACCATCAGACAGTGCACACAGTGTTGGCCGGTCTCTAAACCTTACTGGAGTTCTGCTCCTCTTTGCCTTTTCCTGAGTGGGCCTGGAACTTCCTGCCTGCTTTCCTGTACAGTTTAGGGAATGTACATAGACACAGCTCTCCATCCTGCATCACCAAATACGCCCAGAATAACATAGAATCACATGACACATCAACGATCTGGGACATAATGTTTCCTACGGGTTGAGTTTATAAGTAAGTGGAATAAAAAGCCTGCCAAACTGTTCTGGAAAAGTCTCACACGCTTACATAAGAGTAAACGAAACGAAGTGGATGTTTTCGTGGTTTTTTTATGTGATGGAAATCTTTATGCTGTGGCGACTCTGTGCTAAAGGGAAACTTCAGGAGCTACTGAATGAAAAACATTGTGTGTGAAGTGTTAGAGAGCGTGAGAGACAGACAAAAAGAGAGAGAGAGAAAGAGTAATAGAGGGATAGACACTGAGTGAATAAGGGATAGCAGTGTTTTCATACACACCATGTGGACAAAGGTACAACATATCAGTAACTGTTGCCACAAACTGAGTAACACGTTTGTT
>JAOTQW010000015.1:1200751-1218122 GCA_026260075.1 Sisor rabdophorus
TAACCATAAGAACCACCAACATTAAAGTCTGATCTCACCAACATTATTGTAACTGAATGATTAAATCTACACAGAGTTACAGAAATGTGGAGGTAATTATAAGAGAAACAGTTAGACCAACATCTGGAATAGAAATAGTACTTTCTTCAATCACACAGCACTCTTAAATTTTGTTTTTTTTGAATGAAAATGTAACGTAAATATAAGTGTGGAGATTGCCATCTTGTGGATGGCGAGCTTGCTATTTTTGTGAATATGCGCATGTTTTCTCTTAAATACAATAGTTTGTACAAGTGTATAGTTAGTATACTGCTTTCACATAATGGTAAATTAAATATCAAAGTAATCTTTATTTATACATACACGCCCTAACGATGCCCTATACTTGTGGAGGTCAAAATTATAAAGTTAGTATTTTAACCTAGATTAATTTCTCTTGTGGCAAAGCGGTGGTTAGAACATTCACCTTAGCAAAAAGGGCGTGGGTTCGATTCCCGGGTCTGTGCAGAGTTTGCATGGGAACTCTGGTTTCCTCCCACAGTCCAAAAACTGTTCATAGGGTTGATTGGTGACTCTCTAAGGTTAATTGGTGATTTTAAATAGGAGAGAGTGGGAGGGGTCTGTGTATGGCCCTGCGATGGACTGGTGACCTGTCCTGGGTGTACCCCTGCCTCTCGTCCTATGTGTGCTGGGCTAGGCTCTACCAGATTTAGAAAATGGATGAATGAATGAATAAATTTCTCTTTTGCTGCCGTTTGTCAGTACGTCAGAAAAAATTTGTAAATATTTTCAAACATTTATTTAGCCATTAATTGCAACAATTCAGTGATACTGTTTTTTGTTTGTACAGTCTGAGAATAGCCAGCCCTTTACACAGAGATCTGACCATCATCATTATCATCATCATCGTCGTCATGTCTCTCCAGAATAACATAGGGAAAAAACTGAACAAACTACATCCAGAAGGTCTGTAACAACGTCTCCAAGATGAACTGTAAAACAGGCTTATTACAATTAACGGCTAAACAAATGTTTGGAAATGTACTGATATAGGATGGAAAATAAATTTAATTGGGTTTGCCCCGGGTACTTCGGTTTCCTCCCACAGTCAACATGCACATCAGGTTGACTGGTGACTCCAAATTGCCCATAGGCATGAATGTAAGTGGGTGTGGTTGTCAAAGCAATATGAGATTAAAGTCGTGACATTTTCAGAACAATTGAGACTTATTTTTTAGCATGGTAATAAAACTTCATTGTAAAAGTAAAAATATCCAAAACAATAATATCAATATACTGTAATAACAATAATTAATCAAATAAATAAAAGACACTAATATATACAAATATATAAATTAAGCCCTGTGATGGCCTGGTAACTAGTCCAGGTTGCACCTCAGCCGCTCGCCCTATGTGCGCTGGGATAGACTCTAACAGACCCCGTGACCCAAAGTTGGGAAATAAGCAGGTATAGCAGATGAATAAATGAATGAATATACAATAAATTTTATAAAAGGTGGTGCCGTCGCATACTGGGTTTGCTCACACAGGAAGAACTTTACCACAGTCCAAAAACATTAGGTTGATTGGTGACTTTAAATTGCCCATAGAAGAAGTTTGAGTGTGGCTGTTTGTCTATGTGATGAACTGGTGACCTGTCCAGGGGTAGCCCTGCCTTTTGCCCTATGTGCACTGGGATAGGCTGCAGCAGACACCCGTGAACCCTAGTAGGGGATTAAGCGGGTATAGAGAATAAATTAGTCGGGTATAGAAGATAAATGAATTAGAGTTCCAATAATCTTAGCCACCAGTGTATATATACTTAAGTATACATAACCAAGTAAATTGTCCAAAAATCTACTGGTTGATTAGTGATTCTAATAGAAGCTTATGGAACGGAGTGCAAGTGTGGCCCTTTGAGGGACTTGCGACCTTTCAAGAGTGTACCACTCCTTCCTTTCAAATTAGGGAATTAGCGGATATAGAGGATGTATTAATGAATTATATTGCACATTATTATTATTACTGATTTAATTACCAAATTTACACAACAAAAAAGTAGACATGATGCAAGACTAGCATTAAATTAGTGTTCAAAATGAAAGATGTTGTAGGTGTAAAAAAGGGTAGATAAGTGAAAGGAGAAATTAGTGAATGATTCCGTCTGTGTTTGTGCTGATATTGACAGTGTCACTTGGAAATTTCACCAGCAGAGGGGGGTATTGCATACATTTACATTAAAACTAGCATAAATTAGTATGAACGCTTAGAGCAGAATGATAAAGATCAAAGAAAAGCACATAAATAATTTATTTAAATTAATTCTTTAATTTACTGTGTTTAGACCATTGATTGGTGATTAGTTGTTAGTAAAATGCAAGGTACAATCTAAGGTGTGTGTGTGTGTGAGAGAGAGAGAGAGAGAGAGAGAGAGAGAGCTACAGACAGGGTAAAAAGAAAAAGGCGGAAAGAAAGAAATCAAGGAAAGAGAAAAAATAGAGAGAGGTGTGTGTGAGAGAGAAGGCAAGAGTGAGGAAAAAAAGAAAACGAGATAAAGAGAGAGTGAGAGAAGGGTTAAAAGATTAAATAGAGAATAATTTTTTTTACAATCTGTTCTTACAAAACATTTTTTAACACACTCACTTGTGCTGATTTACGAGTAGGAAAAGATAACGATGTATCTATCCGGTGTCACACAGGTTCTCGCTTTAACCCTGGTGTCTCGAGTCTGCATTAGGTCATCTCGGAGAGTTGATTTAAACTCTAGTGCATAGTGATAAGGTTATAACTTGATGTCTCTGGTGATCAGTTCCATCCCATCCCACTTTACGACCTGAAACACATCCTCTGCTCAGCACCACCAACCATTTGTACACCATCCAAACAAACGATGCCATGTTTTCTATTTTTACATTTAACTGCATGCAGAAACAGTGGATCGATGCCCACCCTGCCCGGCACATACATTCCTCTCTGGCACAGTGATTAAAGTTGCAGGGCTTTATGTGCTTCTTGAACTCAGATGATCGTTTTAAAGCCTATATTTAAAGTCACATTATGTTAATTATTTGCTGATTGCATTTTCCATTGCAGCAGTAAGTGAAATGAGATAAGGTGAGCCGTGCACCGAGATATCTCTTCTTCTGTTAATAAAACAAATTGACTGATACTTTTGCAAAAAGTAACTTCTCTGACACATTGATGAGTTCTGGCTAGCAAAATGTAGCCAATCACAGTGCCTCCGTAAAGACAGGTTTCTTTAGCCAAGAGTATGAGGGCAAGCGGGGAGCTCATTTGTTAAATTGTTGAACAGAAAGTTCTGGATTTTATTCCTAGCACTGCTGGGCCCCTAAGCAGGGCCCTTGGTTCTTATCTACTTATATGAAATAAACAAGAAGAATGTCAATCACTATGTTAAAGTGTGTCTGCCAATAGCTAGAAATGTAATGTAAATGTTTTTTAGTCTCACTTATAATCCAGTCTAATTAATTTATTTTCAATGATAAGTTTGGAAGCATTCTTATAATTTCACTTTCATTTGTTAAATTGCATAGGATGAGACAAAACTAACCGTAATTGGTTGCTTTACAGGTTGAGCAGACGCACAATCAGCTCTTGTGTAGTGATAATCTTTTATTGATTTTAAAGTATAGCAAACCAAACTAGTTAAATTAAAGAAATGCGCATAATTTTCTCATGCCTTCCCAAATATTCGATCATTTATCTTCTTTACCCACTTATTCTAAAACTCGGGGTCATAGGGGTCTGCTGGAACCTATCTCAGTGCACATAGTGCGAGAGACAGGGGTACACCCTGAACACACACTCACACAGAATCACCAATTAACCTAATGTACATAATGTAAAGAAACCCAAACAAGCTCCTCACAGAAAGACCCCATGCATGGGATTCGAACACAGGCGACCATGCTAACCACAACACCACCGTGCCGCCCCTCCCCAAATATCTTTTAGTTATTGAATGACATCTTCCAAAGCTTTAATTGCACAGTATAACTAGCAATGTTTTCTAGTGGACAATTAAAACTGGCAACTTTATGATCTTCATCCACTATAGAATGAGCAGCGTGTCGTTTATTCGCTGCATGTCACAAGACCGTCCTGTTGTTAACCGCCTGCCACGTCAAGCGTAATAAATGTTAATGCAATTAAGAAATCCTGCTTCTTCCTTTAAGCGCCGTTGTTTGGCGAGCGGCATTTCGACTGGCTCTCAATCCATAGAACTGTGCAACTTTAACAAGCTTTTGGAAGCAGGCTTCTTACTTTCGAAAAAATGTATAACAGCCACCGTGCAAGAGACTGCAAGATTCTGCCCAAGTTTTCCCAATGCATGACTTAATAGAGCCACAGCTATGGCTTGTTATTTTTGGTTTTAGCGCTGATGCCATACAGTTACGCCCAAACATGTGGGGAACAATATTTTGTACAATCTCACACAAACATTAAAGCTTATTTCAAGGAATTGCTTCAGCACTGTTATAACTTTCATTTGCCTGGTAGAAGGGTAAAGCAGGAGTGGAGAAAAGCTGCTTATCATTGACTGCATTATAAGTGAGGTAGCGGATTATGCCGTTAATAAACGTCTGGGGTTTTGTATCGTCTTTTATATGCTGTAACAGCCACAAACAATTCTGAAACAATTTTACTTTTTTCACTAGCGGTCAGTGGTGTGCAGTCAGACCTAGCAAGGTCATCTCTGCTGTTAGACTACACCTACATTTACAACCCAAATTCTAATATTTGTTCCTTTAAATGCCAATAAAAATATACTCATTTATTCCAAAAGGTTTTTTTTCTTCATTTCATAGCGTTTCTCTCGTAATGTAATTTGCCAAAGCCCCCAGATGATGTACGCTGTACACTTGTGGTTGTAGTGTAGAAGTGTGGATTTTAACAGGGTTTCTTGGGTTAGTAAAAATGGTTTACATCTTTTTGGGCTTTTTACCCTTGCAAATTCTAAGCTGAAATATCCCGCGCTGTATCAATTGGCCAAATCATCACTCATACAGCACTACTGCTTATTCGGTTTTCATTTTATTCATTAATTTATCTATTTATTGAATTCAAATACAATTGTGTCACATTCAATGTTCAATCACTCTAGAATTCATTTACAGTTTAAAACCAGGGGGACCTTTCTTATTAGACCAGTGGTGGCAGTTTGAAGGTCCGGGGGAATTGAACCCACAATTCTCCAATCAACAATCCAACAACTTTACACACATCTGGGAAAGTATCACTCATACTACTGGTCCCCTGAGCAAGGCCCTTAACTTTTGCTTAGTTGGTTATTAAAAAAGAAAATAAATATAGGTTATTCTGGAAAAGCCAAAAATGTAAATGTGATAAAATAAGAATTAAAATAGAAGATTTTGGTATGAATTTTTGCCCTATGCCAGAATTCAGGCAATCGGCTATTGGTGCTACCACCATTAAAATGTATATTTACATTAAAATGCCAAATATTTGATTAATCTGGCAAATAGAATGTGGTAATAAGATTGACTCAACAGTGCAGGTTGAAACAACTAAATGATCACATCCTGTCCTCCTTTCTGTAGTCAGCCAACCCATGACCTGTTCCGTCCCTGTGATAACGCTACCAGCAGACAACGGAAATGATACAACTCTGAGGCAGCAGAAAGTGCAGTCAGATTAGTTACTTGCTTTTTTTTCTCCCCTACATCAGTTTTCAGATTAGGTTGTTCTAAGAAAAGGCATTTTAGCGCGTTTTTCCCCCTTTCTCGAGTGCTAAATGTCAGCCACAGCTTCTCAATAATTTGAAAGTTAATGCGAAAACAGACGGATTCTTCATTTTCTGAATTAAGTTATTATTTTAAATCCTACACACTTTTAAAGCAGTGATTACACACCACTCACAGTGATGTGATGTACATTGTTCACAAGAAAAATACATAAGCTAGTGTTGTGTGGAAACCTGATAGAGGATGTTCCTTAGCAAGACTTCCCCCTGATATGGTGTTCGAAACCTTGCACTTGATGGGAGGATGATTCTTTCTTTAAGAAAATCACAAAATATAATCAATGCCTCTTCTACACATCTTTACACTTTGAGTCGTGATTGTTGTATAGAATTGTTAGAGCTGCACAGTTTTGAAGATAAAAGGGGTAAAATGTTAAAATAAAAGCAAAATGCCCCCCAAAAAACTCTTTAAATCCTCAACTGTTGTAATATGCACATTTGCGACATTCCAATAATCAATATATTGTGCAGCACCACGACCATTACAATAGGTCGAAATATAACCTAAGCTATAGTGCGACATAGAACATAATGTTGTATATAACACATATGTTGTATTTTCACCAGATGGAAGTAGTAGATTTATTATTCGTGTAGTGTTTTTACACATGGTATCAGAAAACATTCCTTACCATCTTCTATACCCGCAAATTTCCTAGCTCGGGGTCACAGGGGTCTGCTGGAGCCTAACTAACGCACAGAATTAGGAACGCTAAAGACCGGAGCCGCCATGCCACCAGTCACGTGGTGTGACACAGGAAGCAGCCATGCTTTTCTAAAGAACTTCATATTAATACTTTGTCGTGTTTAGATTAACGGATTGAGCTGAAGGAAAACATTCGTGTCATTTTCCCGGTGGGTGAGGAGGATAGCAGTCTGGTGAGAGTGCTTCTCTGGGCTTCCCCATCTCGAGGATTCCTCGTGCGTCATCCGCCCTGCTTTATTTTTTTTTCCGCTTTATCCGGAAGTAGAGCGAAGCGCAGGTGAATCGCGTGTGCAAAAGGGGCGGGGCCTTGAGTCCGAACGGTTTACGATCAGAGCGAACAGGTAAAGAGAGAGAGAGAGAGAGAAAGAGAGAGAGAGAGAGAGAGCATAAGAAAGAAAGACAAAAAGCAAATATTACAATTTGGAGTAACAAATCAGTTAATTCACATGTTTTTGGACTATGGGAGGAAACTGGTGTACCCGGAGTAAAACCACACAAGCGCAGGAGAAAATCCATAGAAAGACCACTTGCCCACGAAACAAACCCAGGACCTTCTTGCTGTGGGGCTAACCAGTATGCCATAAGGCTGCTCTTATATATAAATTAGATTATATTAAATATAAGGAATCCGGAGGTAACATTGGCAAGCAAACACTCTTCTGTGTAGTAAAATACATTGAGAGAAATCACATCCTCATACAAACACAATGGAGACATCTTAAACACTAATTAATAATACTTTTTTGCTGCTAAAACTGTTGAAGATTATTAAAGTCAGATACAATTACTGTACACTATTGCTGGCATTTATTCATTCATTCATTTTCCATACCCAATTATTTCTTGGGGTGAGGTTGATATTATTCCAGCTCACTCACTAATATGGTCAATTTAGAATCACCCATTAACCCAACATACAAGTTTTTGGACTGTGGGATGAAACCAGAGTACCCGGAGTAACCCCACACAAGCGCAGGAAGAACATACAAACTCCACACAGAAACTCTATACTACTAAGCCCTATACTGGCAAACTAATGGCAAACATTTTTCATGGACAAGGTGTGGTGGATAAACACAACAAAGAACTGTGGTTTTTTTTATAAATATAATAATAAACATATATACGTATATAATAAAAAACAAAAAAGTGAATCCATCGTGTACTTATATGCAACTGCATTGGCAGCGTCCTTGTAACATCGCACCAACAACACATGAGATCCCCCCCCCCGCACTAACGCTCTCTGGTGGCTATGGTAACATTTAAACATACCTTCTAAATAAGATACAACAAGATACGCGGTACCAAATGACCTACAGACCAGTACCCAATGTGTGTGGGGCCTCAAAATCTTCTTAACTTTCTGCTATTAGTCCCACCTCTCTCCATAGTCTCAATTGGCGGGCAATAAAACATGTAATTACAGTCTTAAAATTAAAAGAAATATGTCTCTAGTGTCTACAATCGCATGTAATCATTTTCTCTTTTATTTCCACCTTATCTCTAACAGCTGGCATGTAAATGCACAGCATTTGATAGATGCTCTTATTCAGAGAGGCTTACATTTAATCTCTTTTATTTTATGCAACTGAGGATTAAGGGACTTGCTCAGAGGCCAAGCAGTGGCAACTTGGTGTTGCATGGAATTGAACCTGATCTTCCAATTAGCAGTCCAACACCTTAATTACAGCTCTATCAATGCCCTACCACTCATGTAGAATGATGGAAGGAATATTAAAATTTACATTTTCATTTAAGAGCATTTGGCCTTTTTGGCAAGTCCTTATCTTACACAAACATACAGAGGAGCTTCTTCTAAAATCAAAATCATATTTATTCTGATTTACATGGTCATAAACATAGAATACCAAACCGTTTTCATGCTAAATATTTTGGAGTGGGGTTGATCCAGCCTTAGGTTTAGATAACTAGAAGACATTTATTTCACTATGCAGGTTATATGTTAGGATCTCAGAGCTGTGTTGGAAGATGAGAGGAAGTATGGTGCATCACAAGGTTTTGTAAGTGCTCAGAGCTCAGCGGGTGCTGATCTGTTATTGGTCTTTTTGGTCATCAGTGTTTGAAATCAGTGTGCAGCTAAAGGAGGCCGGTGGAGGGACAGGGTGGCATTGGAGAACTTAGAAAGGTTAAAAACAAATTGCACAGCTGCATTCTAGATCATTTGCAAAGCTCACATAGCACTCAAAGTCACAGCTGCCAGGAGCCTCAAGTGACAAGGGTGCAGACAAACTTATACTGGGCCTTCTTTTACTGATCTTTTGGCTTAGAACAATTTATTGGCAATTTTACATTTAGATTTACGGGATTTGGCAGATGCCCTATCTAAAACAACTTACATTTATCTTTACTATATATCTGAGCGATTAAGGGGAATTGTCCAATGGCCCGGCAGTGCTGGGAACTGAACCCTGGTCTTCCAGGTATCAGTGCAACACTGCACTCTCAGTTACGCACCTGATGTCATGACATACATACAGCATCTTCCCGCTATGCTGTCCTGTTTGCTCTGACTCGCTCTCAGCTGCTTCTTTATTTATAACTTAAGACCTTTAAACTCGGTCTGATTGATTCCAGTAGAGAGAAAGAGAGAGAGAGAGAGAGAGAGAGAGAGGGAGAGAGTGAAAAAGTGATACATAAAAAAGGGAGAGCGGAATATAGAACAGATAAAGAAAATGAATAAAAATATAATATTTTAATATTTGGCAGACACATTTTCACTTGCTCAAGGGCCCAGTAACATCATTTAGGTGGTGCTGGAAATTAAATCCACGTCACTGTTAACCTTATATTAATTCAATGCATATAACAAGCTTTTTCCACAAAAGTCTAACTGTACATATTTTCCCTTAGTAATTGAAGTGATACAGTAAAAAAATTGTTGCCAATTTTAAGTTTAAAAACTTATAATTCCACAGTAATCCAAAAGTTTATCCTTAGCAGGTCCTGACGTAACAGACCCTTGGGTTTTTTTTTTCATTCTCTCAATTGAAACCTCCTTCAACACTTCATTAACCATCTTTTTTTAATCCTACTTTACGCTAAGTGCCATTGCATGCAGCATTTTCAAGACTCTTGCTGTGACTATGGTGAGACCTAGGATCATGTGACACAAAGATGAGATGAGGACTGTTCTTAGGTATGTGTGTGTTCATGTGTGTGTCTGTGTGTGTGTGTGTGTGTTTGTGTGTGTGTGTGTGGGTGTGTGTGTGGAAAGTGAAACCCAAAGGAGGTGATAGGAGACTATTAAAAGCTGTAGGATTCGTCTGTGACTCTTAATAGCTTGTGCTTTCAACATCTAACAGGCTGTCTGGTTCACGAGGTATGTCACTACGAAGGAAACACACTTGTGAGAGTGTGTTTCCACACTTGTGAGAGACAAAAACGCTTGTGTGTGTTTCTGTTTGCGACGCTCTGTGTTAATAAATGTTATTATTATTAATATATATAATTATATTATTAATAAGTATTATATAATATAAGTATTAAAAAATAATCATTGAGTCTAGTTCAAGTCAAATTTAAAATGTTGCATTTTAATTATGCAACAATGATGGAAATGGTTTAGTGAAAATAATTTGATCTGTTTCACACTATATAAAATAAAACACATCTGCATGCACTTACACATGCGCTATAGTAGCTATATCCCAAAATAATAATTTTAAACAAGTAGCAGATTTGTCTTAACAGACTAATAATATCAGTAAATTATTCAAAGGTAAAGAAAAATACTAAAAAAAAAGAAAACAAACAAACAAATCATTAGTTTATGTACTCTAAAGCTGTAAGGAAGTGAAATGAACGGCACATTCTTTCCAAAATACATTTCTTCATCTCTATTATTTAATCTATTTTCTCTAGTTCTCTCTTTTTTTCTGCCCAAAACCCTCTTTTTTCTGTCTCTTTCACTCTTTGTATCTCTGTCTCTCTCACTCACTCCATCTCTCTTTCTTTCTGTCTCTCTCACTCTTTGTATCTCTCTCTCTCTCTCTCTCTCTCTCTCTCTCTTTCAATAAAGTATAATAAACAACAGATCCCTTAAACATATTGTTTTATTTATTTCTTAAATGTCCAATCAGGACAAGAGAACAAAAGCAGAAAAGAAGGCAGAAGTAGGATTTCGATGAGAGACGGATGGAGGGAGGGATAGAATTTTATATAGTTTAGGCACATCTTATCCTTACAGCTTCTCTTTTATTCGCTGGTAAACATCCGCCGTTTTATATTCATATATATATGTATGTATATGTATATATGTATATGTATATATGTGGCACATAAAGGGATTTTACGCGCGCCGTCTCATCTTTCTCTGTCTGTTTGGTTATTTGTGTCTTCCCCTGTCACTATTTTTAACCGAATTCGGCGAGTTTAAGCGCTTTTTGCTTTAGTGTGTCGCTATATTTAGCACAGCAGACGCTCCGGCTCGTTTTGCGTCAATGGAATCCCGAGCGTGCGTCACGCTGCCAGAGCATGCGCGTTCTGATTGGCCGGCAGCCGGAAAGATCTCGGGGAGCTCCTCCACCCCTGCGCGCGTGTATTGGCGAGTGGAACCGGCGAGGGCAGGAAGTACATGTGACGTCACGGCACAAACGCTCTCACATAAATCGAAGGAACCTGAGCGCTGTACGCGTCGGTGTCTGAGTCGGGAGAGCGCACGGAGAGGTGGGGATGCACGATCGTTACTCGCAGTACGGACATTACAAATAAGTGCAGCTGAATATTAACAATATTATTCATTTGCCAAAAAGGTAAGAAGTGGATTTGATTTTTTACGCGCCTAATTTCTGAAATAAAATAATAATAATAATAACAGGTGATTCTAATAGTTATAATAATAATTATAATGATTATAGTAATAGAAACAGGTGATCATGTTTTATTATTGAAAAATATTTTTATAAGATGCTTAACAAATTCTGGAGAACTCCCCGAGAGTTTGTGGTTGGATAACATCTCCTGTTAGTGATTTAAAAGACTCTATACAGCCTACACAAAAAAGGGTAATCATATATAATAATAATTATGCTGTAGTTTCGACTGTCAAAACTAGTCAAAACTAAGAGATGCTTCTTAATGATTAAGCAAGAGACTTCAGGATCTTCAGGATCATCTCAACCTTATTTCCAAACTGCTGTCTCATCTAAGGCAGCTTATGTAAAGGTTTAGATGACACTTTATAGTTTAGCTGAGGATATTAAATAGAAACAGTTATATAAGTGCAACAGCTGCTCCTTTAGGCTCTATTACAGAATATACAGCCATTCGGAAATGTATTTTCCCCGTGTAGGAATCACATGGTAAACCAGGTTTCTTACAGCACAATCTGCTGTTTTGGGCTTAACTCATTTGCATGGAGGTGAGTCTTTTTTTTTCTAAAAATAATGTTAATGTTTCATGCTGAAATGTAACAAAGCTATAGAACAAAGCAAGCAAATTGAAGACGAAGTGCCATGGCAACTAAGTTCTGTTCAGATGCCACCAGACTGACGTGCATGCAAAGCCCTAATTTGGCTTTTAAATCTCAACAACATGCAAACAACGAAAATAAGTATACTTTGCCAAGCAAAATCAACTAATTTGGTTACCAAAGTGTTCGACGTATCTTAGGCATCGACGATTAGAAATGGCTAATTATGAAAATAGAAAATTTATTGAGCTAGATATAAAGAAAAGTTTTGCATGTACTTGTGTGGGCAAAATATAGAGTCAGTCATTGTGTCTGAAACGGCTATGAGATCACTAAAGTTTAGTGGGAAATGGATAATCTTTGCAGGGAACAAGGTCTTTTAGGATCCCGGTCTGGCCACTAGGTTTAAAATAGTCCTTTCTGATATGCATGTGAGTTAATTTTTGCTATTTGTTTCACTCCAGTCTGTCAGTCGCACCTTCTACAGGGTGTATTTTGTTTGCTGCTCAAAGAACTTGCTTCTTGTATCGGCTTTGGTATCAAGAATAAAAACAGATGAGATTTCGACCCTAAATTACAATGCCAAACTCTGAGGCTATTCATTTAGTAGGTTCCATCCTTTCATTGTCATTTCACTCATGCCCCTCTGGTATAGGCTTGATCACCAGTTCCAGAATTTCAAACTTGTATGTCTAATGTATAAATAGCCAGTGAGCTGGAAGACTGCTTTCCAGGCTTTCTTAGAAACATGTATTTGAAATCAGCGTATGTAACTATTTGTCAGCGTTTCCATGTATCTCATTTATACAGCTAGGCAGTTAACAGTTAAGGGCCTAACTTAAGGGCCCAGCCATGTCAGCTAGACAGTTCTGGAAACATACAATGTTCCGATAAACAGTCTGACAAAAGTCATTTGCAATACTAAAAAGTAGCTCTTGTGGTTATGCTTCACAGATATGACCTGTGTTCAAAGCCAACATGGAGTCCAGCCTTATGAGAGCATGCTCTTTAGTTCAGAGCTTATGAATCCTGACTTCACTCTCAGGTTGGCCATGGACATGGGCGAACAGCGCGAACAGCTCTCCACATCCTCTCTGCCGAGTATCACCTCTCTGGTTGGGGGCTACACAGGAGAATTTGATACATACTCCTGTCAGCTTTCCACTGCCACTGCCTCAACTTGTACTGGAGCCACATCAGGCCAGGACTCCTTTAAGCTGGACAACCTCCAGGTTTACGGCTGCTCCCCGGGGACGTTCACCTTGAGCTACATGGATGATGTACTGTCTACGATAGGTGGTTCAAACTGTTTTGGCAGTCCCTCTGCTCCTTCGCCCCCAACCCCAGGGTTCCAGTCAGTGCCTTCCTGGGACGGCGCGTATGGGTCATGCTCCCCAGATGCAGGATGTTGGAGCTCAGAGAAGACGCCTCTTTCTCAGACTCCTTCCTTTTTTTCGTTTAGTCCACTGTCAGAAGAAGACATTCCCCTTTTGGGGCAGCTACATCAACATCAGTTTCCTGATCAGGATTCTTTTTCTCGGTGCCATCAGAACAGCTTTAGTCCACACAGTCTGGATCAGAGCTGCAGGGACAGTTCAGGCATGGTGGTCAATCAGCTGTCTCCCAAAGTCAAGAGTTCAACAGGAAGTGAAGGGTGCTGTGCGGTGTGTGGGGACAACGCTTCCTGCCAGCACTATGGAGTTCGCACCTGTGAGGGTTGCAAGGGTTTCTTTAAGGTGTGTATGTCATCACTTACGGGTAGATTATTTACAATATTATTTCTGAGTCTAACATTTTAAAGACTCACAAAAAATTATATTTGAGATTTATGGTTATTATTACAAATCTGCATACTGCTTACCTTAAAGTACCCTTTAAAAGTTACCATTGCCCTTTAAAAAAGACCATGCTCACAGTGTTGATTGTGTTTTGATTAAAGGTTTTTGTTTGATTTTCCTTTAGCGTACAGTGCAGAAAAATGCTAAGTACGTATGCCTTGCGAATAAAGATTGTCCGGTGGACAAACGGCGGCGGAACAGGTGCCAGTTTTGTCGCTTTCAGAAGTGCCTGGCAGTGGGAATGGTGAAGGAAGGTGAGAAAAGACTTAGCAGTTGTCACCTCCTACACACACAACAGACGGATGAATTTAATTATCCTATTGTTTTTTTTTCCTGCAGTAGGGTAATTTGGGATAATTTTTAAATTGATTTTTGAACACAAGTCAGCATTATAGTACTAACTATATCAGTACTAACACATTCTCATTATTTTACACTCGTTTCTGTTTAGTCGTGAGAACGGACAGCCTAAAAGGACGAAGGGGTCGTTTGCCTTCGAAGCCGAAACCTGTTACAGAATCTGTGGCTGCTTTGCCTGCTGGAAATATCATTACATCTCTCGTAAATGCTCACATGGACTCTAACCCAGCCAACACGAAACTGGATTACTCAATGGTAAGGCCTCACTTTTTGAAATGCAAATGTTGTTACACTGAGGAAAATGTGATAAAAACATGCTGTTGTTGGTTTAAAAAAATCCTGCCTTTATTTTCCAGCTTGCTTCGCAGTCAAATTCATGAGAAATCGAACTTAAAAGTCGTAGACATCCCGCAGAATGCCTAGCAGAATGTTAGGCTAAGTTGCAGATACTGTGTGGCTACTTAGCAACGGGTAAACTAGGGTATTAACACTAGGGTATTAGCATGAATTGATTTGTTTAGACAGGGAGTGTACAGATTAGCAGGTGGCTGAACAGTATTGTGGGTAACCAAGGCAAGGAAAAGTGTTCTTATGTCATGGTTCTAATTGCCTCATTAAAAAAACACTCTCTGATTATCAGGTCTTCTTCTCTGCTCAGTTTCAGCAGACCGTGGCTAGTGTGTCTAAAAAGGGCGACACATGTGACATCCACCAGTTCTACGACTTGCTGACTGGCTCAATGAACGTGATCAGGAAGTGGGCAGAAAGCATCCCAGGATTCAGCGCCTTTTCAAAGGAGGACCAGGAGTTGCTGTTTGAATCAGCCTTCGTCGAGCTTTTCATATTACGGCTAGCTTACAGGTAATTAGGCACAAAAAAAAACAGGATAAAATTTGGCATTGTTGAATGCTCGACTCTGAGTGGAAGCTGTTGTATGTGTATATATATATATATATATATAGTGTCAACAAAGACAACTGTGCAATTTAGGTTTATAAATTATGTGAATGTTATTACAAAAAAATATTTTTATCTTTGAAGAAACTTTCACCATGAAACTTTCACCACTTTCACTATGAAAATTTTACATTTACATTTACAGCATTTAGCAGACGCTCTTATCCAGAGCGACGTACAACAGTGCTTCAAAGTTTACTATGTAAAACAAATTGTTGTTTGTTTTAGATCCCTTCCAGAGACAGACAAAATGATTTTCTGTAACGGGGTGGTGCTTCACCGCACACAGTGTCTGCGGGGATTTGGTGAATGGATCGACTCCATTATGGAGTTCGCACAAAGTTTGCATCGTCTGAATTTGGACGTGGCGTCTTTCAGCTGTCTCGCTACACTCGTCATTGTTACCGGTGAGTTTTACCCTGCTGCTTTTAGGCTTGAAAAACTGTAATAGGTAATATGTGCAGCGGTTTAAGAAAACCCCACAATAATGCTGTTAGCTAAAATGGGAATTAACCTTTTGTTAGTGTGTGTATTACCTATGGTATAAATACTTTACATTCACAGAGGGTTCAGTTTGGACACGCATGTTCCTCCAGAAAAATTTGGACACATGAAATGTTGCAAACTGAACTGATGTCATATATTAGAATATGGTTCATAATGTATATAATCCTATTTTGGTAGATTGAGAGTGACTTACATTTATCTAACTGAGCAGTGGAGGGTCAAGGCACTTGCTCAGGGGCCCTATTAGTGTTTGAACTTACACAATTAATTAGTCAATCATCTCTTTTAGATCGACATGGCCTGAAGGAGCCCAAACGGGTTGAGGATTTCCAGAGCCATCTAATATCCTGCCTAAAAGAACACGTAGCCACGAATGTCTCCGAAGCGGCACGTCCCGGCTACCTGTCCCGTCTGCTTGGGAAACTGCCTGAGCTCAGGACACTGTGTACTCAAGGCTTCAAGCGCATCTTGTACCTTAAACTAGAAGATCTCGTCCCACCTCCTCCGATTGTGGAAAAGATCTTTATGGACACGTTACCTTTCTGAATCTGACCTGGCAACAAATCCGAAACAAGCAAAAGCACAGCAGAGCGGAGGAGAGAAGAGATTGGGAGGAACTAGCCAAAGCCTACCAGCTTTGTTTTCTTTTAGACGTAGGTCTGCGATCTTCTCAGTGCCAGTCTGAAAGACATTTGGCGGACCTTCTGGAAAATCTTGCAGGAAAAAAAAAGGATTCAATAAAAGCCTCAGCAAGTCTTTGTATTTTTTTAACCCTATATTTGGTAAATAACTTTTGGAGTCGTGGCTTTTTTGTGGACTTAAAAACAACACCAGTGATTTTGTGCAGCTTGACAACTAAACACGATACATGTGTTTGTGTGTGCGCATAAAAGTGAATGAACCCCCTCACTGAAACAGTATTAGAATGCTAAAATTTACAGAAGTTATGACACCAGTGTCATCACCATGAAGAGATCTCTTGCTTTAATAACACACCTGTGGTTCATTTATTAAAAACTAATAGACCATGGACCAAAACTGCTATGTTTACACGGCAGCATAAAGCCTTATATACATTAACGCCTGGGACTTAACCGAATACATTATAAAATCCTGCTGTCTAAGCGTTTTACCTGCCAAAACCCAAGACATGCCTTTGAAACATTTCTTCGTTCAATGCTCAAAGTTTACAACGTCCACGGATTAAAACCCACCTGATTTGTTTTGCAGATGCTAACGTTACTGATGTTACATTTTCAATGTAACATTTCAAATCACATTTAAGTCCAGTGATTTTTTATGGGGGGTTTTCTTTGTAAGCTGCTTAATCCTTAGTGTTATCAAGGACAAAATCATTTGTTTAGTGTGCCAGCCGGACCTTAGCTTCAACAGATTTCTATGTATTGTATGTATAGAGATGATGGCTTAATACGCTGAATATTTTTGCCTTTATACAGCCATAGTAAAAATGTCTGGGCATTAGGGTGGGTTTTTTTATAAAATATTTTTGATAATGTTAGAAATTTGCTGTTTTTCAAGACGAATATTGTTCAGAGCCATACATTAAAAATGTTAAACAAACAGATGTATTTTAGTTTATTTTAAGTACAAAATGCTGGTGATGCTCCTCACTAAAATATTGTATATTATATTGTTTATAAATGTTTATGATCATGCCCTCCCTATCCATTTGCCCAGCCAGGTGCACACCTTGTGTCCATTTTGCCACTATTCAATTCAATTCAGTTTTATTTGTATAGCGCTTTTTACAATGGTAATTGTCA
>JAOTQW010000015.1:1218222-1231356 GCA_026260075.1 Sisor rabdophorus
CCCTGCCTTTTGCCCTATGTGCGCTGGGATAGGCTCCAGCAGACCCCCGTGACCTTGAGTTCGGAAATAAGCGGGAATATATGATGAATGAATGAAACCAAAAGTACCAAACATTGTTTTAGTATGACAATGCAACTGTGCACAAAACCCTTGAGCTCCATGAAGACATACAATGTTCTGGATGTCCTGTACTATAAAACACACTTTAACAACGCTTGTGTCTGAGTTCACTAAGAGTCACCTCTTTTAGCCTTCTTTGTTGCTCAATCATTCATCTTCTATACCCTTCCTAACTTATTCCGTAACTCGGGCTCGCGGGGGTCTGCTGAAGCCTATCCCAGCACACATAAGGCGTATACCTGCCTTGTGCACCCACCACATAACCATTTAACTTGATGAAAACATTTTCGGAAAACGGTACCCTGAAACGGCACCACGCCATCGCTTGTTTGATGTAATTTCAAAAAAGAAATGTAGCGATGTGCAAAACATTAGTAATTTCCATCCATCCATCTTCTATACCTGCTTATTCCCGAATTATCTGGGGTCACGGGGTCTGCTGGAGCCTATCCCAGCGCACATAGGGTGAGAGGCAAGGGGTACACCCTGGACAGGTCGCCAATCCATCGCAGGGCCACACACACACTCACATTCAGTTCTATGGGCAATTTAGTCACCATTTAAACTAATGCACATGTTTTTGGACTGTGGGAGGAAAGCGCAGGGAGAACATGCACAGAAAGACCCCGAGCCCGGGATTCGAACCCAGAACCTTCTTGTTGTGTGCCGACCGTGCTAACCACTACGCCACCGCGCCGCCCATTTGTAATTTCAAGCTTTTCAAAGAAATTATTTGCCAAAGCTCGAACTGTAGCATTGGAAAATTGCGAATACACTAGTCCACACAATTATTTGAAACACTTATATCTAAACATTAAATGTATATTTGACAGTTGTAAAATTACAGTGACGTAAATCTGAGCACCAATGGCTTATGAACTAGCAACAAACTAGCTAATTAAACATCTGTCAGTCTGTGGAATACAGTGTAATAAACATAGCTGTGAATCAGGCAAGGCAAATGTTTTCTATTTAACATAATTTGTTTTTCAAATGTCACATTTTTATCAGTCCATCTTAATCATTTGAGGAAAACACATGACCTTCAAACTGGTGAACAAAATACCATACCAACAAAAACTGAAATAATCACAGCTTGAAGAAACACACTGCTGCCATCTGATGGTTTACACCGCATATAGATTATTATAGTGTTATTATAGTATTATGTCTAGAAACTACACGGCACTGAACGTCTATACACACAACCTCATCTTGGTTGTGGAGAATGCTGACTGATATAGTTGGGTCAAGTCCCGCTAAATTATATAGCACTTTTTTAAACAATTGTGATTGTTTCAAAGAAGCTTTACAAAATCTCCCCGCACTTGCGTGGGTTTACTCTGGGTAGTTTCCTCCCATTCCTCCTAATTCTAAATTGCCTATACGAGTGTGACTGTGTGTGGTTGTTCGTTTTTGTGTGGCCCTGGAATAGGCTCTAATTTATTAGTGATAAAAATATTTGTAAGGAATTATTTTTCAAAATTATTTATTGTAATGGATGTTCGAGAAATATTTTCTGATTTTTTCCCCTTGTGATAGTTTTTCCTATTCTTTAAATGGAAAACCTTCAATACTTATTCCGATTTAATTTACACTTCCTGTGCTTACATACTAGAACTCTGCATTGGTTCTCCTTTCTAAGTGTCGGTTGTTGGTTTATTAACGAAGGAAACTAAGAAAACATTCATTAATTTATTTATTCATTCATCTTCTTTAACCCCTTATTCCCTAATTCTGGGTCCTGGAGGTCTGCTGGAGCCTATCCCAGCACACATAGGGCGAGAGGCAGGGGGTACACCACTTTTACACTTTTCACAATTTAGAGTCACCAATCAACCTGATGTACATGTTTTTGGATAGTGGGAAGAAACCAGAGTACCCAGGGAAAACCCACGCAAGCGTGGGGAGAACATGCAAACTAGTAGTAAAGTCATTTGATATAAAGGTAATTAACACTTCATTAACACATTTTCACATTAGTAAAATCATGTCATCCTTAATAAAGACAAAAACTCAATGTTAAGAACTAGTTTCAATGTCAGCTTAAGCAAGATAAGACATCAGTTCAGCAGACTTAAAAAGAACAATAAATAGTTGTTCAATTCAACCATCCATACTTAAATGACTTGGGGCACATGGTAGGGACATATCAGATTATGTCATCATGTGACTATCATGGTGGCAAATAACACACACAAACAAATTTACAGATGTAGTCCGACGAAATGCATGTCTTTGGACTTAGAAAGAAAAACAAAGAAATTGGGAGTATCCCATAAGACATTTTATTTTGGATTCATTTTAGTCCAGAATGTACCCCTTCCTTTCGCCCTACGTCACTGGGATAGGCTCTAGCAGACCCCGTGATCCCGAGTTAGGGAATAAGTGGATACAAAGGATGAATCAAGTCCCACGAGTCATTTATTTACTTGAATCAGTAGGGATTTGGCTGATTTTGGTCCATCTAGTAGAGGGCACTTCGACAAACCCTTACAATTATAAATCCTGGGCTTTGTAAATGACTTCCTCGAATCCAACTAGGAATTCGACAGATGCTGGATCACTCGGTTCAGATAAATTGTTGCACACTAAACTTTTCTAAAGAACTTAATCGGCTACTTGTTCAGACAGTTACTAACAACTAATAATGTGATTTCAGTTTGTACTTTTTTAATTTATGTTGTTATTAACAACAAGAGAACTTAAGACTCAACTGATCCAATACATGAAAAGAAGAAATCGTGAATAGATATAGATCAGGTTATATATTCCGGATAAATCTGAGCATGTGATAGTATTTAAACCTACATAGTTTTAAACAGTAGACATGATGATGTAACACATGAACATTTCAAACTGCCAGTGATGTGAGGGATCCTGAGCTGCCAATCTTCTTAAACCTGTTGGCTGCTGCTATAGCAATATAGTTTTTCTGTATGAAAGGGGGGGGGGGCACAAAAATATTTATTTATATTGTATATAATATGTAATACGAACGATACATGATGTAAATATTTATCAATGTTTACCTTCCACAGCCTCCTGGCCATATATTTCCTTAGAAGAACCTGTGACTTTAGAATAATATTGCTCTTCTTCGCTTTCTCTGAAATATTATTTAGCCAGGGGTGCTTAAGACACTGAGCAGCACTTAGACGACCGCTGTAAAAACACAAGAAAAGAAGTAAGAATTACTTGCCCTGCCTGGCAGATGTCATAGCTAGTTTGTTGCTAGTTCAGAAGCTATTGGTGCTCAGACTGAGCAAATACAGGACAGGACAATAGATTTATTAAATCAAGGCATTTTTTTCATTTTGTAGCTTTACAACTTCCAAATATAGATTTAATGTTTACCCCCTCTCTTTGATAAGCAGGTTGGAGACAAAGTCTTTGGCCTCAGCTGAGACATGCTCAAATGTCTCTTCATCAAAATACCTACATAGGAAAATGACACATCCAGTAAATATTGCATGAAACAAAATGCAAAAAGCTCTGTTTTGTTTTTGTTTTTTGTTTTTGTTTTTGGGGGGGGTGTTTAAACTCAGGACCACGAATATGAAATTGCATTAGTTTTCAGACATGGAAGTTAATAGATATGTAAAAATATGACTGTTTAAGTTAATGATTTAATAATAATTATTATAATTGCTCTTTCAGTGCAGAGTTTGCATCTTCTCCTTACGTTTGCATTGGCTTACTTCGGTTTTCCCCCGCAGTCCAAAAACAAGTGCATTAGGTGAATTGGTGTTTCTTAAGTGTAAGTGCATGTGTTGCCCTATGATGGACTGGCGACCTATCTAGGGTGTACCCTGCCGGCTTTTTGCCCTTAGAGAGCTGGGATAGGCTCCTCCTCTAATCTTAATTCTGACAGTTGTGGTTGTTTTTCTGTATGTGGCTTTGCGATGGCTAGCTGTCCTGGCTGTGCCCCTCCCTGTGCCTGCTGGGATGGCCTCCTGTGACCCCAAGTTAGAGAGTAGGCGGGTATAGAAGATGAATGAATGAATAATAAAAGTCAGTACCAGTTAACTGTTAAGACGTTGTTTAAGGTCTCACTGTCATCATCACCCAGAAATGGAGAAAGTCCGCTTAATCTGTAGGGAAATAGAAAAAAATTATTGGAGTAGATGGACCCAAAACACTTTGGGATGAATTGGAACACTGACTGAACCCTAGACTTGCTCACTTTAACAACATTAGTGGCTTATCTCACTAACACTATTAAGAATAAATAGGTGTGGAGGTTTTCTACAAGTGTGAAGGTTTTTATAGGAGGAAGTGTGAGACTACATCTGTAATAAAATGACTAAAAATACAAATATATGTCTGGTGTCTCAGTGGAAGTGTACCACTTTAATATCCATGAAAAGTTTAATTTGTTTTATTGAGACTTTTCTAGTGAGCGAAAAAGACCACAAAAATAAGCCACTTATTATGTATGTACTATGATTATATAGATGCTCCTATTGTAAATATTAACTATTTATTAGGGGTGGCACGGTGGCGTAGTGTTCAGCACGGCCACCTCACGGCAAGAAAGTCCAGGGGTTTGCTTTCCCGGGCAGGGGGTGTTGTGTGCAGAGTTTGGATGTTCTCTCCATATACTCCAGGTACTCCACAGTTCAAAAACATTATGTTAATTGATCACTTTAAATTACCCATAAAAGTGAGTGTTAGAAATGCATTTATGGATCTGTCTGTTAAGGGTGTAACCCTACTGCCTTTTGCCTCACAGAGAGCTGGGATAGGCAACACCAGACCGAATAAAGGAATAAAAGGGTATAGAGGACGAATGAATAAATTACATATATGACTAAAACGAAAGTATTCATAGTGAACTATTTGACCAACGTAGATTATTTTCTGCCTCAATATGCTTGTAAAATATTAGAGAAAAAAAGTCAAAATATTTTGGTGGTTTAAAAGGGGTTTTTTTACAATTAACCCATTTGTTATTTTTTGATTGATTAATTCTATTCTGGTTTAAAAATACATTTTGTAAATACATTTACATTTTGTTTTTGTTATTATAAAAAGCTTTCTTTTTTGTATTTAATGTATTCTTCAATTTTTCTACATAATACCCCCTATGTCTTGTGAAACACTTCCCTTAATAATTAACAGAACATTTAGTTAAAACACCATTTTACAAATTCACAAGCGAGAGATAACCTACAGCATGTATGTGACAACTCCGAGAGTCCACATATCTGTAGGGAAGGAAACAAAGTCAAAGTTGACCACCTCTGGTGCCAGGAATTCAGGTGTTCCAAATGAAACCCGGAGCTTCTCTCGTGGTTTGTATCTACAAGAGAAAATATATAGTTTAGTCCCTTACTCTTTACTCTTAGTATACCATTAGCAGTTAATGGGATGAAGCATCCATTATTTCTACTATTTAAAACTACTATTACTACTATTCTACTATTACTATTTAAAAGCTGGCAAACTAAATATGTTTGATAAAATGTTATTTTTTAAAATTGATTAATAATTGTGTTATTGTGTTAATTTTATGACTGTGCAGCAGACAATAATGAATTAATGCATAGTCATTTGGAAAAAAAACAACAAAACTTTAGTATGCCAACTTTAGTATGACTGTAGATGCACATCCAGAATCAGTAGTAGAGTGACCACGACATAAAGGCTTATGGAATCAAGTAATATTAGGTAAAGAAGACGTGGTTTCCAAAAATCTAGACTTACCACAACAAAGAAGGTTGTTAGCTATTTTTTTCAGTGAGTTTAGTGGCTTATACTATATTATAAACCCCTAATGCAAAAGTATGTGAATGTGAATCTGGATTTCTACTTCAAGTTTGCCTACTACAATGTATACAACTTATGCTGTGTAACTGCTGACTGTGGATGTCAGCTGTTTGTATTTACGCACCAGTGCAGAATGTTGACACATTTTGCACAAAATATGCATAAAATTTGCAAAACATTTTGCACTGCGGTCACATTTAAATCATCTGACGTGTTGAAGTTAATAACATATGGAAAAGGCACAATTCTAAATTAAAAAGGTTAGATTTAATGCAGTTTGTGCCATTTACACTGTCATGAGAAAAACAGATCACACAGCTGAACATTGGAACCACTTTTGTATACAGTGTGAACTTAGCCCAATAGTCTGCGTAAAAACAAAAATACTTATGATGAACTACAAATTCCTAAAGTCGAGAGGGTCTATTTTCATTTGCATTTTTTAGCTGGAAAAAACTGTTAATCTATGTAAAACTTAATATGTCCTACAGCTTACTACTGAAACTATTTTTTTTTGTCAATGCAAACTCTGTATTTTAAAGTACTACCAAAAACAAATGTCTGTTTTGTAAATCTAAACACTTTGACTGACAAATATTAGGTAGATATTTTAAAGTATGTAAAAGGAATCAACACTCATTTTTTACCTTCTGGCAAGCCCAAAGTCAATGATCTTGATCTGATGACTCGAGCGATTCACACATAGGATGTTCTCTGGCTGAAAGTAAAGTCGATCGTTAGTAACACTCATTAACACGTGTTCCAGCTGTTAGTTATGTGACACTGGATTAAACATACCTTCAAATCGAGGTGAAGGACGTACATCTGGTGCATGTACTGGACACCCTCACAGATTTGCCTCACAAACACCATGGCATCCACTTCAGTCAAGGGACAGCTTTCATCCACAATCCTCTCAAACAGCTCCCCTCCTTCCACACTACGAGTTAGCCAGAATGGTCTCATAACGAGTGTTGTATTGTTTGATTGTATTGTTTGATTAAAATGTCTGATTTTCTTATACAATTCTTAGTAAGATCTGTTAAAAAATAAATATATGGGATTTTCTATTTTCACAGATGTTCTCGATTAAATTTTATATGATTTATCACCAACAACCTAATTGATACTCACAACTCCAAAATCAGCACCACTTGATTTTTGCCCTCGAAGGCATCAAACAGCTGAAGGATGTTAGCATGGCTCAGCTGGTTCATTACTTCAATCTCGTTCAGTACCATTTCCTGACAAACATCAAAGTTTCATAAGTTTTTCTTTACGCTCACCTGGATGGTTTTATAAATGGTAAGAAAACTGTACTCACCCTTTCTTTGGCACTTCTGGTACTGATTATCTTGGCTGCCAGTCTAAGACCGCTTTTAATATCAGTGCATTTATGCACTTTACCAAAACGTCCACTAAAAAAAGACATTTCGTTTATAATAATCTTTTTATACTAGTTTATAGTGAATTGTCAGTTTAAGGGTTAGCATTTTGGACTACTGATCAGAAGCTCTTAGCTTTATGCTGGCACTACTCTTTTAAATGTCTAGTTGGATAAATAGTGTTAATTGAAGTTTCTTTGAATAAAGGCATCCTTTTTCAATAAACAGTTTTTGTATATTGCTTTGTATATGGGTGCTTGCTAAATGCTTATTATATTGCTGAAAATATTCGCAATTAAAGTTTATTTCTTTAATTTAATTAATTTATTCAATCTTAATAGGGTATATATAACATCATAAAACACAATAGTTTAGAATTACTTTAAGATTTATTTTGGCGATTTCTTTTAATGATAAAAATAAAGTTGGTGCAAGAATTAATTTTAAACTCACCCTCCCAACACTTCTCGGATATGAATGCTGAAGTCAGGTGGTTGACTGGTCTTTAGAGACACACACCGATGTGTAAATGGAGCTGGATGTGGAGGCACATCATCTATTAAAAAAAAAATGATGGCAGTAAAAAAATAAATGATTATCATAACAGATCTTAAATAAGCCACAAATCTGTTGGCCTTCAGTGTTAGACGCATGTTTTTCCTCTGTTGAATACCCATGCACAGAAATTAAGGGGGTTAATAGAACATTTTACAATTATAGTTGTTTATGAAAAAGCAGTTGGATCTTAGAGAGCAGAAATTCGTTTTCTATCAGCCTTACAGATAAAAACATGAAAATAACAAAAATTTCCGAAACTTATTACGGGTTTCCTTCGGGTACTCCAATTTCCTTCCACAGTTCAAAAAGGTGTCCATTAGGTTGATTGGTGACTCTAAATTGCCTATAAGAGTAAATGTGAGTGTGTCTGTCTGTCTGTATGTATGTGGTCCTTCGATGGACTGGCAACCTGTCCAGGTTGTACCCCCTGCTTCTTACCCCATGAGCGCTGAAATAGGCTCCAACAACCCCCCCCCATGACCCGAATTAGGAAATAAGTGGGTATAGAAGATGAATAAATGAATGAACTAATTTCTGAATATATTATTCACAGGGGCCTGGGTTCGACTCCCGGGCAGGGGCTCGCTTTCTATATGGAGCTTGCATGTTCTTTCTGTAATTGCATGGGTTTATTTTGTTTTTTTGCTTCTACATACAAAACATGTATGTTGATTTTAAAACTGTGTATGTGTGGCCCTGGCAACCCGCCCTTTGCCATTTGAGACAGCTGGATTCCCTCAATTAAAGAATGAGCAAGTATATGAGTAATTATCCATAGTTGGTTATGTATTAAAAGATGTTTTATTTTAAAATTCAATAAATAAATTATAAAATAAGAAATCTACTTAGTGACATTTTGTATAATGCAACATAACAGAGAGATCATTGTGGCCATTCTGACATCTGATCTATGTCTGTTTCTCTATTATTCCAGGGACTGAACAGCTGCAGGTAGCGTTTACAGGGTAGAGCTAAAGCTGGGGATTAGCCTGTTCTGGATACTGCATGTCTCTTAAGGTCAGCTCACGTTGGATGGTTTAATGTGTGATGTCAACCATGATATGATTACTAAATTATCATATTAATTACACTTAACTACACTTTGTTTGCCTCTCAGCTCGTTCTTGTTGAATGTCAGCTCATCCAAAAAAAGCACTTTGTGGAATATAACCAACAAATCAGATCTATTTAGTCGCCATTAGCCTAGTGACCTCTGCATTGTTTATAGTGCAGAGCTGTTTTTTTCCAGAAACACTTTGTACAAGTACTTACATGTCATTTACAATCCTGAACATGTTTTGTGTCTGGAGTTACTGGTAGCGAATGTTTTATTTTTATATTCATCACTTTATCCTGGGGAATGCTCCAGTGCATATCCCAGGAACATTGTACACGATTCATCCCATATGGAATTAACCACACTTTCACTAATACTTACTAACACATTAACACCCATCCATACACTGTTTCTGTGAGTAACATTCATTTATTCATCTTCTTTACCCACTTATTCCCTAACTCGGGGACACGGGGTGCACATAAGGTATAAGGCAGGGGTACACCCTGGACAGGTCGCCAGTCCATCACAGGGCTACACATAGATGAACAACCACACACACTCACATTCACTCCTATGGGCAATTTAGCATCACCAATCAGCCTAATGTACATAAACACTGACGCAGATTAGCACGGTCGCCTCACAACAAGAAGGTCCTGGGTTCGAATCCCGGGAACGGGGTCTTTCTGTGCGGAGTTTGCATGTTCTCCCCGTGCTTGCATGGGTTACCTCCCACTGTCCAAAGACATGTGCATTAGGTTGATTGGTGATTCTAAATTGCCCATTGAAGTAAGTGTGTGGTTGTGTGTGTCACCCTGCGATGGACTGACGACCTGTCCAGGGTGTCGCCCTATGTGCGCTGGGATATGTGCCGCAGCATGTTAAATAGTGTTTTGTATAGTATTGATGGTTTATATGATTGGAACGTGATACTGTTCGTATTAAGTTGGTGTGGCATTAGGGAAAGACGGGGTTACGGTTCATCTCAAAAGTGTTCAGTATTAAGGGTTAAGTCAGAATCAGCACTGGAAAGTCCTGAGACAGGAAAGGTCTTCTACTGATTTCATTAAATCCCAAGCTGTTACATCTAACTTGGGCTCTAATGAACCAATATTGAATTCCTTGAAAGACACCCACAACACTTTTGTACATCACTCTGGGTAAGAAAATTAGCCAAATGCCTTCAGTGATACCGTAATTATAATGCAATATTAGTCTAAAATCCAAGCAAGCTTAGATTTTAAGCTAGACTCCCTTCTAAGTATGACACTTAAGCAGAGTAATAACGAGAAAAAGCAATTTGAGAACTTAGATTTAAGAAGAAATAATATATTATTCTAAAGGTTATATGCTGTCCTCTATTTATTAAATATATTTCATTCATATTAAGCTTTGAAGCAAAAACAAAAATAGAAATGATGGACGTCAAGCAACTCCTGGCTCAATGAATATTTTCCAAATAATTTTTTAATTCCTTACCAATAATTTTGAAGCATGTTTTTGGTGGCATTCTGACATTCTGGCTTGTCGATTTCTCAGCTGCTGGGCTTATTTTAATCTGTATCCCTCCACTTTT
Organism: Sisor rabdophorus; assembly: GCA_026260075.1. Taxonomy (NCBI): domain Eukaryota; kingdom Metazoa; phylum Chordata; class Actinopteri; order Siluriformes; family Sisoridae; genus Sisor; species Sisor rabdophorus. Next base: position 1,228,694 of record JAOTQW010000015.1, read on the forward strand.
TATAGGTCCAGCTGATGTATTAGCAGTCTTCTCAAGAAGTGATGTGGTTGCAGTTTCAGGCTTACTTTTGGTGCCCTGAAGACTGGATAACAGGAAACAGCATTGCTTTGGCCCATTCAATGCAAAGTGTAGTATGTAGTATTTCTCACTTTTACCTTTGTAAGGAGTCAGGACAGCTGTAGACATGTTGCAGAAAGGAAGTTGCTGCTGATAGGATAGGGGGTGATGACATAGCTGATTTTACAAGGGATTTTAATGTTTGTGTATTAGATGAAGGCTTGTCTACACTTTGTGGTTTTTCTATCAAGACCTTTGGAAGTTTATGGCTTGTTGTGCTGACCTCTGTTGCTGGGGATTCTGATGAAGAATTGGACATAGAACTGATCAAACTTGTAAAAGGAGGTCCAGTTGTAACCGGTGGTACCAATTCATCTCTGGTCTTTAGTGGTTCTGCAAGAATGCCATTCGGCTGAGATTGTGAGGACTTACACATAGACATCTCTTTGCCTTGGGATTTCGAAACAGAATGTTCTAAACTCCCACCTTGCAGATTATGAGATGATAAAGCTGATGGAGCATTCTCTGTTACGATAAACCTTGGTAACTCACCGGACATGGACGAAACCCCAGTTGGCAAAGTCATTGTGACTGGAGAAGTCCATAGAGCTGGGATCTTTTGATTTGTTGTAATTTGCTGATGTGTTGTCACTGTTGTAGATCCTGCTACCGATGTTTGTGTGGTTGTTGTGGTAGGTGAAAACACAGTTGTTTTAAAGGGAACAGACACTGTGATCTTTGGTGTTGATGCTTCTGTTGAGCTTTTTGTATATGGTACAATCTTTTGTGGAGGAGTGATTATCTTTGGTGGAGGCATCTCCATTTTTGCTGGAGGTGTACTCATTTTTGGTTTTGGGGCAGCCGGTTCCAGAGGTGGCGGTACAATTTTTGCTGGTGGACTATCCACCTTTGGTGGTGGAATATGTATCTTTGATGGAACTGTAAGCATTTCCTTTTTAGAGGTTGCTGTTTCTATACGTCCAGTCATATCTGTATTTTTGAAACCAATTGGATGTCGAATTTTTAAATCGTTGCTCTTGGCTGGCATCAAATTTCCTGGCGGTGATGTTGCCCATTGTAGGGTGACTTTTGAATTTTTGCTTGCTTCTGTGTCTGATTTTGGATCATGCTGAGTTTTGTTTTTTCTATTTTTGATTGGTGATCTGTTGTCTCTCAGCCCCTCACCTTCTGTGTCTTCAATCAAAATGTCTGAACGGACAAAACATCAAATATTTACCCCACAAGGCACCACCATTTTTCAATTTATGTTTGCTAGCTATCACTGATGTCATTTGCTTTCCCCCCCCACTTCTGGACAGTGTGTTCTGGGTCACAGTAGCTATAGTTAAACATTTCACTCAATCACTTTTATAGCCTCATGTATGCCAACTTTCCAGGTTAACTGTGGCTAACAGACATAGTGTTGGAGGATAAAATGTTTACTTTTCTGACCTTTGCCACAGGGTGCATCAAAAGTATGTGGGAGCATTTTTTGATCTCTGAGTTTATCCAACTGCACGTAGACTTCATCCTATCGTTAAACAGATACATGGAAGGGCAAAAAATGTAACAAGATTTTATGCATTATGATACAGTTAGTGCAAATAATTTAATGTGTATTTAATAGTCTATATCCTGAACATAATGTGTAATAGATCTCTCTTTACCATGGAGGTCCGTACAGGCAACGATTTTCTTCTTTGCAAAGCCAATGATGGTACAGATATTTTGTCGTACATTCTCTCTTCTAGACCTTTGAGGGACACATACAAGCATGCAGCTTTATAATTCATTCTTTCGGTTATCTTCCATATACCTGCTCATTCTCTAACTCAGGGTCACGGGGGTCTGCAGGAGCCTAATCCAGCACACATAAGGCCAAAGGCAGGGGTACAACCAGGACAAGTCGCCAGTCTGTCGCAGGGCCACACATAGACGAACAACCATACATACACTCACTCCTATGAGCAAACTAGAGTCACCAATCAACATGTACATGTTTTTGGACTGTGGGAGGAAGCCAAAGTGCCAGTAGGAAACCCACACAAGTGCCCAAGAAATAAAACCAGACCTACTTGCTGTAAGGAGACTACGCCACCACAAGCTGTATAATATACATATAAAAAAATATTCATTCTAACAGATGGGTCAAACAAAGTGAGCAATGCTTTGTCCATCCAAATATCACAATATTTGTCCAGATGTTTGCTGGGATCCCACCAGCACATCAACAAGGACAGAGACACTTCTCCAAACGTTTTCCAAAAAAATTCCAATAAGCTTAAGAGGATTTAAAAATAAATAATAAAATGAGATAAAAAATCACGTGTTGGTCAACGTTTGTCCTTATAGTACATCAATAAACCCACCTTGCATCAGTTCCTCAAGTGTATTCCTTAGGTCCATGACTTTCCTCTCTAGGTTCTCGAGAAGCTTGGATTGAGCTGAGAGCTGGCTGGCTGTGGCCTCCTGTTGCCAGCTGTGATGGGTGCACATCCCACACATCGGGCAGCTTCCTCCGGAGCTGCGTGCTAAAAGCTGATCTAGTTTATGGTGCACATCATCCATCTTGACCTCCGCAGTGGCTGGGTCACAGACAGCAGAAG
>JAOTQW010000015.1:1231456-1245081 GCA_026260075.1 Sisor rabdophorus
TGGTGCACATCATCCATCTTGACCTCCGCAGTGGCTGGGTCACAGACAGCAGAAGTTCACTAAACATCAAACCAAGCTGGCAGAACGAGCGGGTAACAAGCTGCACATGTCAGTCATGGGTTATAAAGCAGTAAACAGGTGTTTGTGACGAGATGTTTTATTACTTTTAACCTTTGATCCTAAAAAAAATATATAGAAACCTAAGTGGTGGATGTCAGAGAGGTTGGGAACCTTAACCCATTATCCTTCAACCTTAAATAAATAACATACAGACATAGCAGAATGTTCTCTCTCCCTCTCTCTCTCTGTTCTTTAAATATGGTCACAGTTGTAAATACACGAAACAAGCAGATAAACAAGCTCCCATTTAGGAAATCCAAACAAGAGTAAAATTTATCTATATGAATATAAACATTAGCCAAATCTTACCTAGAGTAGGCAATAGAAGAACAGTTAAGAAGCAATGACTGGATCTCTCCTAAACCACGCAGTGCAACAACCTTCCAGATTCTTTCTTTATCTGAGCCCGATGGCCACCAGGCCAGAAATAGCCAGAACAAGCAGGGGACCCGATTGGAGGAGAGTTTCGAATAGCGACTGATAAATGAGGTATGTAAGGCTGGCCAGGTTTAACTAGAGGACACACTTTCTGAAAGCAGATCTGTATATGTACACACACTGATGTAGATTAGTCAACAAAGGCATCTAGTCTAATATTTTCCGCCTTTTTGTGTTCTAGCAGGTTCTTGTCTACAAACTGGATATTTAAAAAAAATATATCACTGCATGGCGGTTTATATAAATCACAGTTTAAGTGGAAAGTGTGTCTGGTCATGAAGGTTTTTTGTCAAAGTACCATTTCTGGTACTAAAGACTTAACTATTTAAATCCATCCTGCATGTAAATTTGACAACCAGTTGTCACTTGATAATTAACACAAGAACCTAATATTAAATTCATCTTTAATTATAAAACTCATTTACTACTGTAAGTCTATTACATTAAAGACATTGCTGCATTAGGCAGGGGTAGGTGATTTGGTTCGAAACTTTTTGGTTCTGCTTGCTTGCAGCCTCTCTACATCCATACGTTCTACAATCATAAATTGGTCTAAATAGTTTCATATATTTTCTGGAAAGCATAGAATCAAGAAATGTTTGCCTGGACTCTACCTGCCCATATTCCACCTTAGCACACCCTGTTCACACAAACAGGATACTTTGAAAGCCTACTTTGTGTTCATTTATTCATCCAAACCCAACTATTAAAACAACATAGGGGTCACCAGTCAATTGCAGGGCCATATATGGATGAACCACACTCACTCCTATGAACAATTTAGAAATCAATTTAACCTAATGTACAAGTTTTTAGGAGTGAGTACCCACAGTCCGTCAACCCACACAAAAACAAGAACAAAAACTCCACACATTAAGACTTCTTGCCCAGTAATTGAACCCAGGATCTTTTTGTTGCGAGTCATGCATAAACCGCTGTACCACCCAATTATGTGTTTGACAGGCTAATAAACAAATCCCAAAGTAAAACTGCTGCTTCCATTTTACCAACTTTTGAGCTTTTAGGCTGAACCATTTGTCAACTGTGCACAAGCTTGGATCAGTGATAGTTTCCTGCTGGTATTAAAAAAAAAGGTGATTTTTGCAGCATTAGGGGTTTGTCTTCCATAGTAAAGCAACTCTGTTTATCTTTACAGATTAGTTTACCTACAGCAGCAGCATGTAAACAGGTGATTGGTTTGGTACTTTGAAAGTTACTAATACTATGACATTTTTGCACTATTGAATGACACCATAAATGGGAAGTACTGTCAAACTGATCTAAAACACCTTTATTACATTTAAAAAAAAACAAACAAGTAAAGGTACAAGAATTAAAATTCAAAATGTAAAATTACACAATTTATCCTGATAAAGGACTTTATAAACGAAAGCGGTCAGAGAAGTTTGGAGACATCGGAACAGTGAGGGACATCTCGCTGTGTTTCAGCTCAACAGGCTTGTAGCGTCTGATAGGCTGGGCTTTATACTCCTGTAGATGTGGTAGAGGGGAAATAAATAGGCTGAAGTATAAATATCCTAATTTGCTAAAAATATTTTACATAAAGCTAAAAAGTCTTTAGGAAAGTTTGACAGACACCTGTGCTTGCCGTAACCTGGCAATTTCCGCCTTCTCACGCTCCTCTGCCTCTCTAGCTCGTCGCTCTTCCATCTCTGCCTTCAACGCTTCCTTCTCCTTTAGAGTCTCCTCAAACTCCTGTCTCTCTTTTGCTCGCCGCTCAGTTGCCAACTGGAACCCCTCAGCAACTGCAGAATTGGTAGTGTTTGCTTCAGACAGTGTCAAGACATACGAAGATGAGTGCATAGAGCCGCAGTAAAGAGAGTGGAGGAAGTAGAGTTGGAGGGTGGGGGGAAGCAAAAGGTAAAAAAAAGTTAGAACCACACAAACCACAGTGAAGCAGAAGCAGCTACGAGGTGTTACAAGGATCCTTGCACCAGATATGTTAATAGGAACATACCCAAGATGGAACGATTCTCTTTCTTGGGAACAAAAGGCTCCTTGTGCACAACTGTATTGGGTCTTGCCTTGAAAGACGCTGCCTCTGCTTGCTGCTTTAACTCCTCCTTCACCTACAAAAGGAATAAACTTTAGTACAGTCTCAAGGTATTAGATCAAGTTATTAAATTAGTTATGGACCCCATGTTAATCTTTTTGAAAAGAATACCAGAAGCAGCACTTTCCTGATGGTGTTTGGCCACTAATTTCCCCCCATTTTCTTTGATAAGCAAAATTCTGTGAATAAAAGTCTGTAATAAGGACCACAGAGTTGTGCTGAAAAATGTCAACACTGGTCAATCACTCATTTATTCCTCCTCTATACTCGCTTATTCCCGACCCCAGGGCCACGGCGGTCTGCTGGAGCCTATCCCAGCGCAAATAGGGAGAAAGGCAGGGGGGTACACCCTGGACAGTGTTGTGAGGTGAGAGAGCTAACCACTACGCCACCGCGCAGCCCAACACTGGTAATTTTGTAAGAAGTTATGGACAAAGTAAACAGAAGGATGCTATTCGAAGCAAGTGGTAAAAACAGATCTCATTGACTTAAGATTCGGTGGTAAAAAAAAAGTTTATCCAAATTCATCCTGAATTCAGCTGACTGAAGTCAGTGGGTTGGGAATTTTTATTCTGCTTGAAAAGTTTACACAAGACATTTCCATTCAGATTGCACTCTCCCCAAATAGGAAAAATTCAGGCTATAGAAGTCAAGTCAGCAGCGAAAAAAGTAAAAGTACCATTTGTTCCCAACGTTCACTTTTTACAGATCCACGCTCATCCACCATCAGCTTGAAAGGAGCAGGTTTCGTTGGTTCAATTACTTTTTTTTCCGGAAGATGCACTTCATGAAAGTCGGGGAGAGGCTTGGGCTTGAACTTTGGTGCCTTGGTTTGAACACACAATAATTTACAATGCTACGATTAGGTAAGCAAGCATTATAAAGAGGTGAGAATCATACCTCCTCGTTTCTTAGTTCTTCCAGTCTTTTTTCTTTCTGTGCTTGGCGCTCCTGGTCACGCTGCTCAAATGAGAAGGGACATACTTCTGTGTGATGCTTGCCTGCAGGTTTGGGCTGGAAGGGTACATAATGGGGAACAGAAAGGACTTTCCGTGGAGCAGGTGCTTTTACCTTTAAAACAAAAAGCAGGTTTGGAACAGCCCGAAAATGTTATGCGATTTAAGTCATTTCAAACTATGCAGTTAGCATGTACCTCTTCTGTCTTACGTGCCACACGTAGCCGGTTTTTGAGTGCAAAAGCAGGAGATTCAGGGACAGTGGGGTTTAGTACCTTCTTCTCTGGAACACCCTTAAAAATATTTTTTTATTTAGAAGGCTAATTGCATTTATGCCTGCAATGGAAAAAGCTTAAATTGTAGTCAAAAGGCAAAACATTTAAAACGAACACCGCTTCAAGGGCAATGTTCTGCTTTTGAATCCTTTACTTTAAATCTGAAACAGGAGTGTCAAAATGCACAAGATTACTCATCAGGTACTGATTCCAGTAAATATTAAACACAGAAGGTGGTAGCACAGAGGTTAAGGACTGCAAATCAGGAGATTGTGGGTTTAAACCTTAGCACCATCAGATTACCACTGCTTGGTTCCTGAGCAAAATCCCAAAATTCTCAGGCATGTATAAACAAAATTAATGCATGAATAGCAATCAAGTTCTTTAGAACAGACTGAACGCCATCTTGTATACAAGCTTAATTGCTTCTTACCACAACCTCTTCCAGAATACGTGTTGGTACAGGTTTGGAGTGGAAGGTGTGATCTTCCTGCTCAGTTATTTTGGTGGCATTTCTCTCTTGCAGACGTTTCTCCACCTCAAACTGAAAGCCCTCTGGTAGGGTCACTTCCTTAGGAGCAGGTTTCTTCATGGCTAGGCTCCCATCAAGGATTTTGCGGTTGAGCTCTAGAGCTTTAAACTTAAACCTGATAAAAGAAAAGTAAAAACAGCCGATTCAAACAATATATCAAAAGCTAAAACTTTTGGGGCTGACAATCTTGGCGCTACACACTGCTGCATTTTTTCTACTTCTTCAGCCTCCATCTCAGCAGCACTCTTCACCACAACAGGGCGGCTCCTCTGACGGGTCAGAAGCTGAGGGGTGTGGGGATGAGTGATTTTGGGCTTTTCCATTTTTTTCACCGGTGATGGACCTAAGAACAAAAATGAAAACCACCTATTACTCACCATTTACATAAAAAAGTAATCAAAGAGGTAGACCGGCTAAGTGTAAATAAATTTTTTAAAATGTATTGAAAAAGGTTATACAGTACAGCAGTAGTCATTACTTAAAATATGAAAGTTAATGCCCACCTTTTTCCTGACTCTGGCGGCTACGTAGGTGATACCTGGTTGGTGTTCGCTTTTGAAACTGTTTGATCTGCTCAGCCATGGGCACATAAGAATTGTTTCCCTCTATCTTTCTCTTGTTCCCAGCAGACAGGTTAAAGGGTTTGGGAACTGTAGTGCCTTTAGGAACCTTTGCCTGAAGGTCAAAGCCAGGAAATAATTTTAGTATGATAAAGTACTGCATGTTCAGTGTTATGTGCAACAAAGTCTTTTCAGATTTGCTCAAGAAGGGAACACAAACAACTAAAAGAACGGCACTACAAATCTCGATTACAATAAATAATGCTACCAACATTAATAAGCTTATTTCATATCAAACTATACAAAATCAATGATATACTCTGACGTGCAGCACGGCATGAGCAGAGCTAATTAGAGCTGCATTAGTCTACTATGCAAACAATGCAGCTGGGACACCTTTGTGTACACACTGCAATTCTATTTAATAGGACTAGTTCTGACTAGTTAAGACCCCCCCCGCTAAAAAAAATATTTGATTAGTTGATTTGAATACAAAAATAAATAAAATAAAAGTAACACTAAAAACGATAGAAGGTTGGTATCAACCCAACATTTACATAGGTGCTGTAAATTTAGATTCCTTTTTTTTAATGGAATTTCTCCCCCCCCCCCATTTATGGTAATCTGGTTGGTTCATGGAATGTTATTCATGGGTTGGGACTATAGAATAATGAATAAAACCATCTTCATACAATCTGAAAGTCGAATTTATCCATCTCTCTAAAGCCTAGACAGGCACATGTACTAGGAAGTTTTAGAATGATTCCAATCAAACTAACTTTAGCCTAAAATGTCCATCACATTCAAAATGCATCTGATCAAGTGTAAAACAGAAAATTTAGTTTATTATTCGTGACCTATACATCTAAACCTACTCTAGGTGTTACAACTCACAGTTTGAGAGGAGTTACTGCGCAGTTGTGTGGTAAAGTCAAACTCCTTGTATGAAGCTTCAGAAACATCTGTATGGTTTTTCAGTCTGCTATCCGAGTGGAAGTTAAATTCTTTAGGAATGGTGGAGGACAGCAACTGCTTCTTTGGTGGCTGACCTTTTTTAAAAAAAAAAAAAAAGGAAAGACAAAAAATTAACATGTCTACTAGCAACATCAAGAAAAGATTTTGTACCAGAAATACACTGCAAACTTACTTCCTGCCAGAGCAGCTTTGTAGCTGGCCTCGTTCCTTTTACGCTGTTCAGCCACCTCCTTCTGAAGTGCCTCAATGCACTCCAGCTCCTTCTGCTCTGTGCTCTTGTGTCTGCAATCCAAAACGTAATGATTAAATAAGACACTACAGACCAGAAAGAAGTTATGATTGACAGCTAGCTTAATATTACTGTCACATACTGGCTAGCAGAGACAGAGGAGGCAGCAGCTGGTCCAGGTGGTTTGTTCTTTAGCCGGATGCTGTGTCTGATCGCAGCACCACTACGACGAGCTTGTCTTGGACCTGTCGAGCTCCTGAAAAAAACAACAAAACCAATATCCACCGAGAAAGAAAACCCAAGTATCCACATATGAAGCAGTAGGAAGGGGAGAACGACAGGTGAACTAAACACTAATGCCAGAAGCACAATTAAGAGGTCACAACAAGTTGGAAAGCATGTCTTAATGGTGCACTTAAAATACTGTTCCAGCAGAACAGCACGAAGCCCCTGAGCTCCATAAAGACATCCCCACAGTCACTGATGTAGTGAAAAGTTAAAGGAACACAATTTATCCAATACATATTGGAATACATTTGAAGAGTGCATGAAGAAAAATGCCTCATGTGATCACCCAAAAAGTACACCATGATTTATCAAATTATTCCAACATTGACACATTCACAGAATGTCACCAGTGCTTGTATGCCTTTTATCATACCATTAAACCTTGGCACCAAGTTCGCCAGACAGTAGAATTTTACCTTCTTGGGGGTCTTATAACTTTTCTTCTTGGAGTTGGAACAACTCTGTAACCAGCAACATGAATCTCTAAAAACTTATTGAAACGCTATGCCATTTTGAACCCTGGTCCTTGTCTTACCTTCTTTTCTTAGCTGCAAGAGGAGGTGAAAGAGCTCGAGGTTGATCTTTGACCACTGGACGCTTCAGAACTCTGGAGCGAGGAAAATATACCCACCGAAGAAATTTAGATAAACATTAGTGCAAACCAAAACAAAATAAAAGGTACATTTAACAATTCGCTAAAATCCATCCATCTTCATCTAACTAGCAACATTTGGTAATATTAGCCCCCTTTCTATCTTTCCATCACCCCACCCACCTATCGATACCACCAAAGCAACATGACAAATATCAGGTAAAAGTACCTGCGAGGCTGCGCAGGATTAATATTATGCCCAGGATCGCCTGTTGGTCTGTTGTCTCCCCAAGAAGTGACTATGTTTGAAGCAGTTTCAGAAACATCTGGATGAGCAAAAAAATAAAATTTACCAATCAACCTAATGTACATGTTTCTGGACTGTGGAGGTATAAAAGATGAATAAATAAGTCACTTTCAATTTGAATTTTAAGACCTTAAAAGACACTGATAGCAACCATACATCCTTACCAGATGATCCCGTTGCAGCAGTATCATGAACCAGGGGTAAGACTACAGCTTTAGGAAGATCATCATACATGCCATCAAAAGGTTTCAGGACCCTCAAGGGTGTCACCATTTTTTGGGAGGCAACCTTCTCATCTAAAAAGAAAAAAAAATAACCATATTGGTATACAGAAAATACATTTCCTCTGCATGTAGATGATTCAGCTGCTTGAGCGATTATTGCATAACTGCTTACAGTGGATTTTTTTCTCCTCATGCATGAACAATGAAAAAAAAATCCTCTGATACACATCTGATAGGTTAGTATACAGCATTAAAACCAAACATGAATGCCCATCAATTATGATGCTTAAGAGCCAGATGTTTGATTACCTAGTAGTAGTCATAATACAAGCGTGCAAGACATTTTGCATACTGTAAATCTTTAAAACTTAGACATAGAAACTGGTGGGCTTAAAAACAGTACTTTTAAAAGAACCCAACGCCTGGATCTGGCTGTCTGCAAAGTGTCAGAAATGCACAAATAATCTGCACTGCCTGCAAATCTAAACGCCATTTGAGACCCGTCCCAAGATTTAACGTTTTTCCTCAAAAAAAAAAAAAGCATGAAACCATGTCAGTGTTCCTGCTCCTATAGGGGGAGTAGGAAAATTAATGCTCAAACTACTAACACTGTAGCGAAACAAGAAGCGATTATACATCAGGAAAATAGTATTTTTTTTAATAGGGTACTAACCAAACCACTGATCAGCATTATCTCCGGAACCGGAGCGAATATCGTAAATGGTTTGAACTGGAACATCGTATGAGAAACGATCAGCAGATTCTTCAGGCTGCTGTGCGTCCATGTTCCAAACTTGAAGGAGCCTGCAAAAGTAGCGTCTATCAAATTTAATTAAAACAAGTACAACGTCACGCTTAATACACTAAGCTAAACACAATTAACATTGAATTTACACGCGTTTAAACGACTGTACGTTAGTTACAGTAATAGCTGAAGAAAAATGGTGGACCAAGCTAGCACGTCACCAGGAAATATATCAACTAACGTTGCGTTCGGCGTCACAACACACTCTTACGATACTATAACAAACCTTTAGCTGTTAATCAGCGACATCGTACTTACCTTTAAATATTCCTTTTGGCGATATCAAATTTGTTAACAAAAGACACAGATGAGGGGGGGGGGACTAGCCCAAACAAACGCGTCCGAGACTCACAGCTTAATGGCGAGAAACTAAGTTTGAAACTGAGCGCCGTTGGGTCGAGTTTTAAACTAACCAATGGCAACGTTAAGCATGATAAAGTCGCCTTCCTATTGGTCAGTTTACGGCGACCTGTTGCTTACGTAATGTCGTTTTTTTTCTACTCGTCGTACTTCCGGGCCATTTAAAAACCGTCGTGTTTTGCAGTATTTGTTCTTACGAAGTTATTATAAATTGTAACTTCAAAAATAAATTATATTTAAAACCTTGATAATAGAAAATAGTAACACACCAAAAATATTCCGACATATCCATAAAAAATATTGAATTAAAAACACCCGCATTAGTTCCAAATCAGAATATTTGAAAATATTTCCTTTTTTTGGCATGCAGGCACAAGCATATTTATTTATTTATAAATGTTTATATTTATTACTAATATTTTTTTATATTTTTATTTTCTATTTCCTAGTACATCACAGCATCTTTTTCATTCATTCATTTATTCATCTACTATACCCACTTGGGGTCATGGTGGCCACACATAGATGAACAAACACACACTGTGAGAAGAAAGACGGAAAACCCCGAGTAAACCTACACAAGTGCAGGGAAAACATGCAGACTGTACAGAGAAAGACCCCTTGCTAAACCTGGAAATCGGACCCCGGACCTTCTTGCAGCGAGGCGACCGTACTAACCACTACGCCACCATGCCGCTGCCCTGAATCTTATTTTATTATATTCTTATTTATTATCCATAGCTAAAAAATCTTCTTACAATCTGTTTTTTACATTTTAATTTATCTTTTTATTTTGTCGACTTATACTTACATACACTATATTGGCAAAAATTGGTTCCCTGACTATCATTCATAATAATTCGTTCATCTTCTATAGTTGCTTATTCTCTAACTTGGGGTCACAGGGGTCTGCTGGAGCCTATCCCAGCGCACAAGGCAGAGGTACACCCTGGACAGGTCTATTGCAGGGCCACACACACACACACACACACACATGGGCAATTTAGAATTACCAATCAACCAATGTACATGTTTGGACTGTCTTTGAAGAACATGCAGACTTCGCACAGAAAAACCCCTTGCACAGGAATCGAACCCAAGACATCAGAATCATATGCGTTTTAAACATTTTATTCCACATTTACTCTCCAAAGAGAGTATTTTGATCGAGGGCCACTATTCTATTAACATTTTTATACAATTTGTAGCTTGAATTGAAGATATCCCTTCATTCAACTAAAACAGTACTATTGCGGTAACATCAGGTAAGGAGGTCTGGAGTGTAGCTGATGTTCCAGTCCATTGTAAAGGTGGCTTTTGTGCAGAACAAGTTTTGCAGTGCTTTGCAATTATAACACACCATGTAATATTGGAGCTCACGAATAATGTAATGCAACGACATACAAAATCATTCTAGCTTCTATATTTGCAGCAACAGTTTGGAGTGAATCCATATATGATTCCGATGATCACGTGACTCCAAATATTTTGGCAATAAAGTGTATGTGTATTTTTTTACTTTCATCTGATCTTTTTAATTTGTTGTTGTTGTCTGAAAGCCTGTGATACTAAAACAAATTTTGTGTATTTGGTTTTAAAAGGCAATAAATCTCCTTTGAATTCTAATTCAAATTGTTTTCTAGCAGTTGCTTTTACTTAAAAACACTATTCCAGAATGACACAAACAAAACCCTGTCCACAAATCCCCCTGAACTCCAAAGAAGACCTACTCTGTTTTGACTAGAATATCCAGCACAGAGTACTGATTCTGACTCAAGCCTTTAATACTGAACACCTTTGGAATAAACTGGAACCGAGGCTGAACCTCAGACCTCCCCACTTGAACATTAGAGTCTGATCTCACTAATACTATTAAAATTGAATAAGAAAATTTACAAAATTATGTGGCACAATCTGGTGGAACATTTGTGCAGATGTTTTTTTTTTTAGTTAAAAGAATATAGGTCATTCATTTATTTAACTTCTAACCCGCTTATTCCCAAACTCAGGGTCACAGGGGTCTGCTGGAGCCTATCCCAGCGCACATAGGGCGAGAGGCAGAGGTACACCCTGGACAGGTTGGCTGTCCATCACAGGGCCGCACATACCACACACAACCTACTGCCAATTTAAAGTCACCAATCAACCTAATGGACATGTTTTTGAACTGTGGAAGTAAAACGGAGTACCTGGAGAAAACTCATGCAAACGCAGGGAGAACATGCACAGGAAGACCCCTTGCCTGGAAATTGAACCCGAGACCTTTTTGCCCCATATAGGTTATGTTTGTAGTAAACTATATCATGTTTTTTATTGAATATTAAAAAAAAAAACATTGTCAGCAAAGTTTACATGATATGTGGACAGTACAAGCAGTGGGAAATAAGACAATGATCTCAATAATAGCAGAGTAAAACTTTTGTGTGTTCACGATGTTGTTTTTTCATTTACTTTAACTTTGGCTGGCAACTTAGACATGTTTTGGCTCAAATAAAACATGGCGAAAAACTCCTTTACACAGAACACATTTTAATATATTATGCAAATGATTTCATGATTAGTGTGAAACCAATAATAAACCAAATTAATAGTACAAATTAACACAAAACCTTTTGGGTTGTCCTAGACATGCTGTACACTGAATGCAAGGAATTGTAAAGACTTAGACAAAAACCCCACCCAACCGTACCCCAAAAAACACAAAACAGTACAATAAAATCAAATATTAGCAAAACTATGATAGGTGTGTGGGTATATATTATAAGGAATTTGTTCTTCAGTGTTTTACATCTTCTGAATCATCACCTGGAATTTACCTAGAAAAAGAAAGACAGCGATTACCCGAGCTGTGTAAGGGAAAAAAGACTAATTATCTAGCTTACATTTACATGTATGCCATTAGGAATGTGCCTTTTAAGGAGTGACTTATATTTATCTCTTTTTTAATAAAAGTAGGTAATTGGGGGCAAGGGGCTTTGCTCAGGCGTTCAGCAGTGCCAATTTTATAGTTTTCGCACCAAACCACATGCACTCACATTCACTCTAATGGGCAATTTAGAATTTCACTGAGAAAAACCCCTGCAGGGGATATAGATAGGAGACCTTTTTGCTGTGAGGCAACAATAATTACTAATAAACCAACTAAATAAACACTAATAAAAATATTTAAAAAATGTTTAATGTCAAATGTATCTTCATTTATAAACTCGCCCTATTATATTTCTGTGTATGTTTGTAAGTCTAAAAAAGTTCACCATACATGCAGGCATGACGGACACCTCAGCGGTGACGATGCTCTTTACACCAAGGTTGTAGAGCCCTCCTCTCACCAGGCCACAGGTAAACGCCAGGTACTGAGCAAGATAAACAAAGCATGCAGTTTGAGTTACCATAAAGTCTAAAGTTACTGACAGCAAGAGCGTGTAAATTATTTTTTCCTTCCACCCTAATGTACTTTTCTACTTCTTATAACGGTACCAGAACATATAGTGACACCCGGTATGGAAAAACGTGTTTGTGTTGTCAGTAAAAATGTAGTGTACCTTTGGGGCATGTTCCAGATACTGTTTACCAGCAGACATTTGGGTCAATAACCGGAACTTATTATCCTGTAAAACGTAAATACCCTGCAAAAAAAACAAAACATAGAGTGCAGTTACTATGCAAGCTATCGCTCAACTTTTTCGACTACAACAAAAATTATATCCATTGTACAAGGTGTGATTAGTTTTATATAGACATCAGTTCTATAAACCTGCTTGCAGCTCATCTAATACATGGGACTTTTTGGGAATTCTAATACAGAATTTAAAATCTTAATTTGATTAGTAAGATTGTACAAGATGCTGAAGAAAGGTGAACTGTGATTGGTGGTTTCACATCACATTCAGATGTGATGTGATCCTTTCATTTATTCATTCATTTTCTAAACCTGCTTATTCCCAAACTCGGGATCACGGAGGGATCACGAGAGGCAGGGGGGTACACCCTGGACAGGTCACCAATCCATCGCAGGGCCCCACACACTCACATTTACTCCTACGAGTCACCAATCAATCTAATGTAAATGTTTTGGACTATGGGAGGAAACTGGAGTACCCGGAGGAAACCCACACAAACGCGGGGAAAACTCCGCACAAAAAGACCCCAAGCCCGGGATTCGAACCCACAACCTTCCTGTTGTGAGGCGACCGCGCTAACCACTACGCCACGGCGCCGCCCATGATGTAATCTTTTTACAGAATATTTGATGGGCTGGGATAAGTTACAATGTCGAATAAGGATAAACTTAGCACACTTACCTGATGGTTAGTCCTCAGGTTATCAATCTGCTTCTTAAACACACAGGTCCAGAAATCTTTGCAGATAAATTTCATGACATCAAGCTCGTCTTTGAAGCGTGCTGTGTCTTTGGTAAACCTATAGAATAGTTAGACACAGAAAGGTTTTTTATGTTGCAAAAATTAATAAATAAAGAACACAAATAAATTCATCCATTAATTCATCTTCTATACTTTGCTGGAGCCTATCCCACAAATGTGTAGTGAAATTTGCTTAAAATATCCTATGGTTACTTCTTTTGACTAGGGTGCACAAATACTGGCGTGCAACACTGTAATAATCTCTCTATCCAACATATGAATATATTTACTCTTTGATTTATAAGGTCAGCACTATTTTACTTACCTTTCAATGAGACCCTGTCCCACACGAAAGCCCATGTTCTCAAGCTTGGAGACACACCGTCCATTTTCCTGAATATATATATAAACATTATTGTAGTATTTATATATGATGATGATGATATGATAAGTATGATGATGCAGTAAACATGGGACTGCACTTCATCCTGCAACATCTGGACAAACCAGGGACTTATGTGAGGATCCT
>JAOTQW010000015.1:1248707-1259590 GCA_026260075.1 Sisor rabdophorus
GGACCTTCTTGTTGTGAGGCGACAGTGCTAACCACTGCGCCACCACGCCGCCCAACCCTATGAACAGCCCCAACCCCCCCCCCCCTATTGTGCAATAAAAATATGTGTTATTGTCGTCTCTGTGCACTGGAAGCCTGTGTCATTTAAATGTTTATATATGGAGGATTTTTCCTACTGAGTAAACAAAAGGATTATATTTACACTAATATCACAAGATGACATTAAGCACACATCAAACACATCATTCATTCATTTCCAATATTACGTTATAATAATCTCTTACATTTTCCCCGCTTTCTGGGTTGTTGACATATTGTATTAGTTCATTGTGGAGGAACTGAAAAAGAGCCTCGTCTGCCATTTTTACTAGAAAACAAAAAACTCATCCAGCTACTTAACCAGCTAGTATATCGGCATCATATGTCCTTTTTTTAACACAAACATCAACATTGACTTATCTGTGCACTAAAATGTTTACTGTCACATTTATTTACACCTCCTAAAAGTAGATTAATACATGAATAGCGTCCCTCCCCGGTAAAATAATGGCTGCATTCTGAATAACCTCCCACTTCCTACAAGGACGCACTAGATAGGGTGTAAATGCGCGTTACAAAGTGAGCTTTAAGTTCACTTTGCTGACTGTTAGGATGCAACCGTGGGTCTGTCGCCTGGGCTTCCGGGTTTTTAGGTGACTGTGTAATTGCCTGTTTGGAACGTTAGAAAAAATAAATAAATAACTATAGCATTTTATTAAGGCCATAATAGGAATATATACGACTCTTCGAACGTTCTGAAAGTTTTACCTGATACGTTTGCGTCAAAATGACTTAAAATGTCTCTTTAATGCTACCAACGTTTGATGTATTTACTCACCCAAAGCTATTTGTTTTTTTCCCAGGCAAACTTTTTGTTATATTTATTAATTATGTAAATATTATATGTATATTTTCAAAGTAATCAAATCATTATTTTTAAATTGTTGAATATGATTACAGGAAACGATTAATTTTTTTAAAAAAAATTAAAAGATCAAGTGGGTTTCTTATTGGTTTAACTTAAAATACAGCTGAGCAATATGTTCTAAATTGCTTTTAATAATAATTAATAAATAAGGAATCCTGAGTAGGAGGGTTTCCCCTCATTCTGACACTTGTGACTTTTTTTAAGAAAGTTTATTTACAGCTTAGAACTGTGAGGCTTTATTACTATTAACACTACTTTTAAATATAGAATATAGAATATTTTACTTATTTTAAACCAGATTTCTCAGAATAAGAAATTGATAATTTTTGACACTTTCAACATGTCATGTGTTTTTTCATCAAACCCTACATCAAAATCTAATTATTTATGATAAATTGTTAAATCTTTCTGACACACTTTCAAAGAATATTTAGATGATCAAGGAATTAAAAACCAAACTATCCGAAAAATCTCATTTTTAATAAGCTATATATCACTAACTATCTACGGAAATGCACTAAACTAAATCTTCTGGATTTTTCCAGAAGAAACATTCAAGTTAAATATGTTAAATATGATTTGGATCAAGCCTTGCATCATGATTTAATAGTTTTAATAGTTCACGTTTATTTAATAAAGCTTACATCAATTTTATTAGACTATTCGCAAACAAACCATATTTACTTAAAATTGATATATAAATGACTTTTCAAAGTTTATTATAAAGCATATTAGGGGTCAGGTCATTTTATAATAAATTCTAAATATAATTTCACCCAGTTGATTATTTTCTTGAATAATGAAACTTCTAAAATGTTACATTGCTTGTGAAGTAACAAAAACATCTCTTGTACAAATTTTAAACAAACGTATACCCACAACTTTAGTAGACTAGGGCTGTGTAAAATACTGATACTTCTAGTCCTATCTAAATCACTATTGTAATTTTTCTGAAAATGATCAAAAAGATTGAGGTTCTAACCTAACTGATTTACATTTACGTAAATTTTTACCCAAACCCTTATGCCAAGCATGTATCGAAAGAATTCCTCCTCTAAAGCCTCTGGTTTTGTATTAGTTGTATTTAAAACTATTTGTTTTACTTTTTTTAAAGTATTTTTTGTGACACATGCATTATAATATCTACAACACAAGGTTGAAAAAAAAGCAAAAAGACTCAGCAGTTTCAAAGAAATTTTATTTTCTCCGTCATCCATAAATTTGTTACTCAGTACATTTAATGAATTCAGCCCTTTTTCTGAAAACATGAAATTAACAAAGATTTAACAAATGCCACAATTGGACATTATTAAAGATGTAAACCATCTTACTCCAGTGAGATACCCACATAAACACAGCTGCAGATACGTCTGAGGTAGTTACGTCTGAATCCGAACACATCACAGTAACATCAGGGTTCCGGGTTTATTTCAACTCGGGCCGTTTTTTGTTTTTTTTTCCTTCTGTTGCAGAAACTGAATTCATCCGACAAGTGAAATTCTGCTCATGAGTCGTGCCATGTGCAGAAAATGGAACTGTTATTAACATGCATTAAGGGACAAATAAAAGAAATCACATAAGACTAAATACTTTTTAAAAATTGAATAAACAACAAAAAAAGATTGGTATATTTTGGGAAGGGGGGGGGGGGTAAAGATAAAGTTCCTGCTGTGAGGAACCAGCAATATTATGCTCCTTCAGTAGCTAATTTATTAACATTATGATTAGCTATGTTATATTTGCTGGTTTTTTTTACTGTTCGCGTTTACAATAAACTTTATGGAATGAACAGAGAGAAAGTAAGAGCTACAGGTAATGAGACAAACAAAACTGTCTTTGAACCCTCACTGTCGATCCGCACGTCATCGAGCTTGTTTAAATTTTACTTAAATGCTAAAACACAAAAAAAAGCTACTTTGAAGAAAAAATTATAACACCACCTGGCTATAATCGTCTCAGTTTCCTCACTACTGAAATGCAATCAATCATTTTTTTTCTACATCCACTACATCATTTCATACAAGAATTCACTTTACGCTTTTCTAGCCAATATCTCCTGCAGAGAAGTCCACTAAAAGAGGTAGATTATGTAATATGTGAAAGCTGCAAGTCAGGGTATGAATTAGACCACAGTTCAAACGGACTCTTCATGGAAATGGTGGAAGTGCTTCTGACTGAGAAAAAGTGCTTGTACAATGAAGAACACTGTAATAATCCAGTTTGTAAAAGTCAGAGGTCATCTATTTTTTTCCCCCAGGTTAAACAGTCAGTAAGTGCGTGTAATTGTCCCCCCTTCCCACCGCGTCAGATTAACTGGCACAGCTAACTGCCTTTATTTAATTTGATTACAGTTCCTTATTCTCTTGATGAGAAATCCTCAAGATTATAAGTCTATAATAAGTCAAGATCAATACTGTTCAAAGCCAAAAGTTTGTGGACACCCAACCAGTGCTCTGTACAGAGTACTGACTCGACTCTTAATACTGGAATACCACCTAAAGTCCAAACCTCCTTACTTTAACAATATTAGTGTTTGATCTCTCTAATGACTGAATGATTAAATCACGTGATGGCCATGTGTCCCGATACTTTTAAGATCATGTATATCATGTTTACTGTATCTACAGTGCCATTTTTCAACAGATCCAGCTTTGTAAATTAAACGGTCCGCCTAGGATTGAGCAGTGAAGTGTTTCCGCCTTCATATGTAAAATTAAAACTTCAAAAATGTCTCCCGTAGCTATTTTAGACACGTGGCACATTTGCTGGTCTAAAGGCACATGCCATTTTTAAAGGGGACGTACAATGTAATGGCAGTGGCACGTTCATGATGTCATAACCATGTTAAATAAGGAGGCAGACAATAACTGGATAAAAAGGTTACGTACTGGATAAAAAGGTGGCGCAACTTTTTTAGTTACACATTTTGTTCTATTTCTTTAAAGAAGTAGCGCTGAGGTTTAGGCGTTGGTCTGCTACTTGGAAGATTGGGTTTTAAATCTCAGCAACCGGGATTGCCATTTTTGGGCCCCTAAGCAAGGCCCCTAACCCCTAGTTTCTCTGTTGTGTAAATGAAATAACCAAGTTGCGCTGGACTAGGGAGCTTGCCAAATGCAATAAACGTAAATGTACATGTGGAAAGATCAAAGGAATTTTGATCTCAGTTCATGACCCTTTAAAATTACCAGTTGGGCTGGAAGTTTTGACTTTTGCACAGCATCGTATGTTCTCAGTTTTTGAATTCAATTCGGACCTCTTGATACTAAAATTCTTAATGTCTAAATAACTTCATAAAAATCACTACAATCACTTAAAGAGAAGTACTAAGAAAAAAGTCAAATCTAGTCTAAAACAATCTCTATCCAATTTAAATCATCTTTTACAGAATTTAATCACATCATATCTGTAACACAAGAGCCTTCGACTGAAGTCTGCCGTTGCTTCCGGTGTATGTTGTTTTAATAGGAAAACTTGTCGCTCAGTTCAAGGAGAAGCATCACTGTTGGAAGGCTTGATGGAATCGAGGTAGAGTAGGAGAAAAACCTGTAGGCTGGTTTAAATGGCCCAAGGCCTGAGGCTCCTGCAGCGGCTGCGGCTGAAACGAGGTGAGCGGCCCAGAGATCTGAGAGGTAGGACTCGGAGAGCAATCTGTTGTAGTGGTAGAGTATCCCATCACAAGGCCTCCTGAACTCAAAGGGGCACTGTATGGAGGCAGGCCAAATGGCAGAAAGCCCAGAAGTGGCGAGAGGTCCACGTTAGCAGCTGTAGGTGAAGGCTCAGCAGTAACAAAGGAGTTCCTGAGGGTGAAGTGAGCACTCTGACCTGCCAGGCTATCAGGAAGAAGGTCACTTGGTCTGGACGCAGAGGTGGCGACTGTAGCCTGAGGTGGCATAGGGCCACATTGGAGCTCATTCAGGAAGTTCTCCATCTCAGCTTTTAGATAAGTAACAGGGGCGGGCTGGTAACGCTGAGCCTCTTGGTACTGTTGGAGCTGAGGCTTGCTTGGCTCAAAATAGCAGCCCACACCCATGGTGTTAGATAGGGTTCCAGACATCACAGAATGATGGTGGTGACTGACCCCTGAGGTAGAGGCACTCTGCAGGCTTTGAGGATTAAACATGCCCAAAGCAAAAGCTTCTGACCCATCCTTAGGCGAACCCGAGGTACACGTGGTCAGACTCTGCTCTTCTTTTACCACACTGGGTGTTGCAGGCGCGAGGACATCCAGCTCCTGGGCATGACTCTTCTTTAGGTGACGTGTAAGGTGGTCACGTCTGCCGAAGCGCTGAGCGCAGCGAGGACACAGAAAGTCCCTTCTGCCTGTGTGCACCACAGCATGACGCCTTACATCCTTTCGAGTGAAGAAGCGCCGGCCACAGCGCTCGCACTGATGCTTTCGCTCTCGCACAGCTCCGCCAGGAGGAGGACGGCCTGTGTGGGTGCTCAGGTGCTCGAGAAGAGTCGGCATGCTTTCGAAAACTTGACGACATACCTTGCACGACAGATCTCCGGTCACAGACGTAGCATGGGTAGCCACATGGCGCCTTAGACCCAGCCTAGTGTTGTAGTGTTTGCCACACTCTTCACATTGTAGCTCTTGCTTGTTGGAGTCGTGGGACTGGAGGTGGCTGTTCAGCTGCTCCTTACCATGGAACATTGTTTCATATGTACGGGCAGGTTTTAGGATGTCAGTGCTTGGAAACTTATGAAAAGCCATTTCCTGAACAGCATGATTAGGAGGAGTTTTCAAAATTAAGTGTTATTATCATGCAAGGTAGTCAGTGGAGTTCAGAATCAGAGATCCAATTTCCCTCGAGGCCTTGCATGTTCAACATCCTGCACACAGACATGTGTAATGAGTGAGACAGTTCTGCTTTAGTTATATAAAAAATGTTTTGGCAACAATATTTTTATTAATTCTAATATAAACTTACATACTATGTCTGACCAAGCACAATTCACAACATTCTATGTATATTCTGCCTATTCATACATGATAGTAAAGAAAAACATGATGCACAAAAGTATTATCGTCTGGGCTGGTAAACAGTATTATATCGAATCACAATAAACTTTACGTTTACACAGATAAGTGACATGGATTAAAACCTGTTAAATGTCATCCAAATAAAAGTAAAGAGCTTTAAGCAGCTTTGGTAATGTGTACTATAATTTAAAACATAATAACCCTCTAATTTTTGTGGCTCCAGTCATTGTTGAAATACTCATCACATGCAGGCAGCATCAACATTTTCTATATTCAAATATATATTGCTCAATATATCGACCAATATGAAAAAAAATAAAGATTATTGAGGCAAAATTGTTGCCATATCAGCCAGCCCTATGTAAAGAGGGCGGCGCTGTGGCGTAGTGGTTAGCCCGGTCGCCTCAAAACAAGAAGGTCCTGGGTTCGATTCCCAGGCAAGGGGTCTTTCTGTCTGGAGTTTGCATGTTATCCCCGCGCTTGTGTGGGTTTCCTTCCACGGTCCAAAAAAAATATGGATTAGGCTGACTGGTCGATGACTCTAAATTTCCTGTAGGAGTGAACATGAGTGTGCGTGGTTTCTTGTCCATGTGTGGCCCTGCGATGAAATGGCAACCTGTCCAGAGTGTATTCATGCCTCCTTGCCTTATGTGTGCTGGGATAGGCTCATGGATGAATAAATTTCTGCTGAGCAAATCTGATACAAATTGTACTTGCAGTAAGCCCTTGTGTTTTTGCCCCTTGTGTTGCCTGTTCTACCAAGAACTTTAGTCTTCATGCGTTCATCGCTTTTAAAACACAAATTCTACAATATCCTTGAGGTAATTATTTGTTTTGCATCTAAATGTTTGGGCAGCAGCTGCAGATGCCTCAGACTAATCAAGCCTTATCATAGGCCTATAAAAGCCTCCAGTCTTGTTGATGGAGTTAAATCAAGCACAGACACACTCACGCATATCCCAACTAACATCTGAAAGGCAGACATTTTACTATTCACAAGCAACCTACAACATTGTCACAACTTTTCTATTTGAAGTATCAATTCGCTCATTTATTGCAATTGAACCCATAAGCACAAGTCCATTTTCATCATCTTAATATATTGAAAAAGTGGGATGTCTTTGGCTTTGGTCATAGCATTGCTGCAAAAGAAAAATAGTCAGAATGGTTCAAGTTGTCAGTAGCTCAAATGGTCCGTCTTAACATAGGACAGAAGCAGAAATTCCTCTTAGCACAAGAGGACAAAACTTTACGCCTCAATGAGTCTTAATGTACGACATCAACAGTTTCCACTCTTGTCAGAAAAGACCAAACAGAATATGTTTATAGATTTAAGAATAAAGAATTGGTTTGGTTGAATGAAATATTATAAATCTGTCTAGCTTAATTAAGTCTGTGCCTATGATAGGGTCGGCGTCTTATTTTTGGCTGCATGAAGTGAAACCTGATGTGGCTTTTAGTGTTGTAAGGGATCCACCACAAGGTTTGCTGTTGTGTGCATGCTGAAATGTTTTCTCTTTGAAATCACAGTTGCCAAAAGTGCGTTTTTTGAGTTAATATAGTCTTCACGTTCATCTCTTATATTTCTTAACAACAGCATGCGTAATCGCAGACTGTCAGCTAAAAGAAATTTCTTTTTACTTTTCCAATCTGCTTACACTTTAAACGGGTAGCCCTAAAATCCCTTAATATTTTTGAATCCATTTTAATCTGGCACAAACAACATTGCCACAAAGTCACAGAAATTCTGAGCTAGAATGTTTCTGTATAGACGAATGCATTCAAATGATTGGATAGCTAAAAAGGTGTCCAGGTATTTCTAATTAAATTACTTTTAAATGTAATTAAATTACTTTTAAATGTACATTTAAATACTACAATTGATCTATAACAGTGTAATTACTATACTAGTGTAAACATTGTTCCATACAAACAATTTAAAATGAGTAGCCTTCAGGGCTGTGTATACAATTTATCACAATATAATGCAAAAATGTTAATTAATTTATCTTCTATACCCGCTTATAGACCCAGTGCCCAGGATTCGAATTCAGGACCTTCTTGTTGTGAGGCGACTGTGCGAACCACTACGCCAACGCGCCGCTCTTGCAATAATATAATAAAACAAATAACTTAAACAGGCTCCAGCAGACCCCGTGACCGTGAGCTAGGGAATAAGCGGATATAAAAGAGAAATACATGAATAAATGAAATAGCTTATAAGGCAGCCAATACAAATCAGAGTCATCCTTATTTTTCTTCCATGTTCGCTTTGAGTCAATATTCATATGTGTCAGCAACAACTATAGGAGTGAAGGAGAATGTCATTAGTTACACACTACGTGGGTTAATAAACCAGTTCGAAACCTAAAAATATTGTGAAGAAAATATTTTGATAGTTGCAATAAGTCGTAGATTTCATAATATTTCCTTTAAACCCCCCCCCTATCCGGTTCATTTCAAGTTTCATTAGAAGATGGCAACTAAACAGAAGCCAGGAAACAGACACACAGGTACACGTACAGCAGCTCGTTTCTAAAATACTCCGCTTATGAATACATTGCTTTTTTTTTGTACACTTTTTCTTACCATCACTCAGAATCCAGAAAGAGTTCAGCTAGAATATCATACACAAACCTTTTTGGAGACTGGACAAGCACAGCTAACATCAAATTCAGCAGAAGGAATATTCTATAACTCATTCTACACAATTAAGTACATTTATTTTTTTACTTTTTTTACTTTTCACTGCTCAAACAGCGGTATAATCATTTAATGTTGTTTTACATATGATTCTATATGTGACATCAAATTTCCACTTTGTGTATTTTTATATTTCATTTAAATCTATTTGACCTTTTTTATTCTATTTAAATTCATAAACATTAAAGAACATTTTGCTTGTTTCGTTGTATCGTGTATAATTCTGTATGTGAGAAATAAAACTTATTTGAATGAAAACTAATTAAACAATTTTCATTTTATGAAATGAGCCAGAAAAATGTTGTGTTTTAATGTACAAATAGCGGATTTATAATTAAATTCATTCATGAAATTAAAACTACATTAACAATTCGGACTTGTTCATATAGAAAAAAAACTTTAGTCAGCAGAAGTGCATGAGACCCCCATCACCATCATCCGACCACCATCAACCACACACACACACACACACACACACTAAAGCCACACAATTACAACAAAACATCTAGAATACACATGCAGATTTGTAAAGATCCAAAAACTAGTTTCTCAATCGAAAAATAAGCAAAAACAAAACGTTTATATGAAATAAAAGTGATATGAAGTTAAAAATAATCAAGTGAAATGTAAAACTCTTTATTTCTGCTTACTGAACATGTTTGTTCAACCATTAAACCTCGAAATGTTTTACCGGTCAACATTTTCCTCGAATTCAAATCCAAAAATGAATTTTTGCTTTTTAAAAAATGTTCACATATTTATGCACGTGAAAAAATTAACCAATTTTTTATTTTATAGCGAATTTAATTAAGTTTAATTTTTTTCTTTGCATGAAAAAGCGGTGCGGTTCTTACCACAAAACTTTAAAGCCCCGCACAAGTCCACTTTGTGTGCGGGATCCGATTATTAACAAGGCGCCAAAAACACGCTTGCTGCACCATCTCTGCTAGCAAACATCTACTGCAACCAATTTTTAGTCTTTTCTTTCTTTTTGTTTTGTTTATTCTTTTTTCTTTAATTTCTGGAGTTTGTCCAGGCCTGCGGTGTTTTCCCTCTAAACACAGCGGCGCTCAAGCTACCGAAGCGCGCTTGCATTGTGGGAGAGTGACGTCACGCTTCTTTTTTTTTAAAGTTGAACGTATTTTCTATCCTTCAGTGTTTTTTCTTTAATAAATCATTATTTCGTTTGTTTAATCACTCTCCCAAACTTTACATGCATTTTTGGGAAGTTAAAAATAGTATGTTAGTTTTTATTGTCTAACTATTGTGCTATAAATCTTTGTTCTGTTTCCATGGTAATATGCTGAGGAATATCTATTCGATTATATCTAACGGATGACTGACGGGTTTTTCTATAGCCTATAACTACGAATAAACTATTAAAAAGACAAATTTTCCCTTGATAAATTTACATAATAAAAACAACGTAAGTGTGTATATATATATATATATATATATATATATATATCATATTTCGCCTCAGGTCGTTATTCAACCTGCAAGTGCTACAGGAGATACTTTTTAGCATTGAAGCTAACGTTTGAGGCTAGAAAAGGAGTAGGGGTTTAAATTTTTTTTTATTAAGCCTATCACATAAGATTAAACTTATATTTCAACATTTATGTAGCTTTAAATTACAGTTTTATTATTATTAATGCTTAACTGTTATTGTATAATAATGCACCTCAGGGTGGTAACAGCAGCTCAGCTTCACAATAAGAAGCTTCAACAATAACCCAATTGGTTGGCAATTAATTTTTTATTTCATACATTCATCTTCTGCTTATTCCCTAACTCGGGGTCACAGGGGTTTGCTGGAGCCTATCCTATCACACATAGGGCGAGAGGCAGGGGTAAACCCTGGACAGGACGCCAGTCCATCACAGAGCCACAAATAGACACACACTTACACCTATGGTCAGTGTAAAATCATCAGTCAAATGTTCATGTTTCTGGGCGGTGAAAGGAAACCAGAGTACCCGGGTTAAACCTATGCAAGCCCAGGGACAACATGCAAACATGCAATCCTTGTCAGGATTTAAACCCGAGACCTTCTTTCTGTGTGGCGGCCGTGCTAACCACTATGCCACAAATAACTTGTTCTACAGTTGAATTCATGTGATCCTACACAAGTTTATCACAGTTTTACTATCTTTATATTTATATTTATTTAGGGGGAAGGGGTGGCCTAGTGGTTAAGGTGTTGGAATGATACCAGAAAGACCGG
>JAOTQW010000015.1:1297888-1312844 GCA_026260075.1 Sisor rabdophorus
GTATTAGGTTGATTGGTGACTCTAAATTGCCCATAGGAGTGAATGTGAGTGTGCATGTGGCCCTGCGATGGACTGGTGA
Organism: Sisor rabdophorus; assembly: GCA_026260075.1. Taxonomy (NCBI): domain Eukaryota; kingdom Metazoa; phylum Chordata; class Actinopteri; order Siluriformes; family Sisoridae; genus Sisor; species Sisor rabdophorus. Next base: position 1,297,968 of record JAOTQW010000015.1, read on the forward strand.
CCTGTCCAGGGTGTGCCCGCTGCCTTTTGCCCTATGTGCGCTGGGATAGGCCCGTAACCCTGAGTTCGGGAATAAGCGGGTATAGAAGATGAATGAATGACTTTAGATGGGATAGTGGCTTAATTAAATCCAATGCACAAGTCTAATACTATAATTGTGTTTTGGTTAGTGGATCACGTGTAAGATTTGACCTACATCCAATCTCAGACTTTATAACTATAGAACTGTATAACACTCTACTTGAACCTTAACTAATCAACTTTGGCACAGTGATGTTTTGCTCTGTGTGTGTGTATGTTTGTATGCGGTTGGGGGTGTATTGGAATTAATGCACTGTGTGGCATATGCATTGTTTCTGTAAACCACATCCTTCCAGTCACTAAAGGTTAGCATGAAAAGGATGTACTGGTGTACCAAGACAGCAAATGGTTAAACGCTAAAATCTGATTAATCCTCTGCTCTATATCTTGGGTTGCCAGTCAGTCAGAAGTGCTTACGTGATGGAATGTTCCCTTTTGAAGATACAGGCTCAGTTCTGTTTACTTACTATGTGTGTTCTGTTCTGGGTTTCAGATTAAAGCACATGGAAATATGGGGTGTGTTCAATACTATGAGGTTGTGTTCAGCATCAGTTTATAAATTTTGTTCCATTTAAGTAAAACAATGCACCAAACTACCCTCACCTTTTCATTTACAGCATCTGGCTTACATTTTATCTCTCTCATACAACCATTGAGGGTTAAGGGCTTTGCTCAGGGGCTCAGCAGTGGCAGCTTGATGCTGCTGGGAATCAAACCTTGATCTTCCAATTAGCAATCCAGCACCTTGCTTCTCCTCCACTTTCTCTTTACCATATAGCAACATTCATTTATTTAATCATCTTCTTACCCGCTTAGAGCGAGAGTCAGGGGGTACATCCTGGACAGGTCACCAGCCCATTGCAGGGCCAAAGGCACACACACAACCATACTCGCATTCACTCCTATAGGCAATTTGGTGTCAACCTAATGTCTTTGGACTTTGTCTTTGGGAGGAAACCGGAGTACCCGTAGAAAACCTACACAAGCGCGTATAGTTCTATAGTTATAAACTCTTCACAGAAAGACCCCAAGCCAGGGATTCGAACCCAGGACCTTCTTGTTGTGAGGCGACCGTGCTAACCACTGCGCCACAATTAACTTTCGAAGGTACTGGGACACCTGATTGTCAATTTCAGTTTTGTCATTGGATCAGGGAGATAATGACAGATTAAATAATGATTTTGATATAAGCCATTTTGTACAGGTAAAACTACCTGGTGCACAGTAGTACAGGTCAAAAGTCCAAATCGCGGAAGCGTTTAGAGATTCGTTCGCCAGTAGATGGCGCCAAACACCTTTATGGGGACTTGTGCATGCGCTACCAGAAGTTTATGTGGGACAGGCTTGTTGAAAGAGGGAGAGAAAAGACATAAGGTGGGAGGCGGCATAACTTGGTATTAACAGGATTTGCATACCTGTATGAGCACATTTGCAATCCAAATTACACCTATTGATTTTTCTGGACTGTTCTTAGCACGACGATTGGCTAATTCCAGATCACATGACCTGGGCTTTGTTCACTTTATGAACATTTGCTTTGAATTCACATTCCCTGTAAAAGTTCATGATATGTCAAGAGTGAGTGAAAGAGTGAGACAGAGAGAGATCTGCAGAATTTTGAGTAGCAGGTGGAGAAGACATCTGCTTTGCAAACAAAAAACACTTTTTTATTGGTCAAAGGACACACACACACACACACACACACAAACACAAATTAATAGACAACAATGGACTGCCAATTTATAGAATGTCCTCGAAGTATGGAATCACAGTAGTGCGGGTGTGTTTTAATATTTTGTTGGCACCAAAGATAAATATGTGATATTAAATAATAAAATATTGTAAAACATAATAATAATAATGCTTCTCTAGGTAAAAAAAACCTCTTCCTGCAATGTTTAATATAAATAGGTAATGTCCCCTGGGTGCCAATATCTTTTAGCACTGACCAATCAATGGACTCACATAAAAACCTTAATCAGCAGTACTGCCGCTGCCATGTTCTCTGTTCTCTCTCGGTGTAGTTAGAAACTAATTGCAACATGACTGACAGGCCAATAGAGATGCCTCCTTAGCTGAATGAATGTTTGTTAGCCCCTAAGCTTTTTTTTTTACTGATCTTGTGAGTCTCAGGCCCTAAAGTAAATCTGACAACTAGAGTTAATATCACTGCTGTAAGTTCAGACTGGACTTAAATAAATACATACAGAAGTTCTCTTCTTATTTAGGACTGGCAGTGATAGGAAGAAAAGTGGGGTGTGTGTGTATGTGTGTGTTATTCAACCCAACCATTTGTGTTTGTATGTGTCAGTGTGTTTTTAGTAATCCTCAATGTTTGTGTGTGTGTTTGTTATTTAACCTTACACCCTGTGTGTGTAATTTAACCAGAAGAATCTATTTGTCTATTTTAAGAATCTGTTTATTAATTTAAAGCTTGTTTTGTTCCCCATTGTCATCACTATTACGTAGTCCATTAACCTCTAAAGAAAATCGCCCAAAACAACACTTGGGGGCTAATCCCAGTTTAATCCTGTACGCTCACTTGAACTTTTTCGCTCACACGGTAGTTTTATTATAAGTTATATTATTTTTTTTAAAGATTGAATCTACAGGTTAGCGAGTATGTACATTTAACTCTAAATATTTACACTCAACACAAAGCTTTCCAAGGTGCATGACAGGATGACAAATGCTGACACCTTGATAACACTGTGACTCACACATCCTGACATGCTGCACCTTCCGTTATTCAGCTTTTTACTTTTTACATCAGTTTGATTAGATCTGGATGCAAAAGTGATGGATTGTAAGATGATTACCACTCTTATTGATTATGAATAATCACTCTTATTGATTATAAATAATCACTCTTATTGATTATGATTAATAACAGCCTCATTGATGGACCCATTTCACTTTTAACCACAAGTGTGCGTGAGTGTATTTTTTGTTCATGACTTAGACCTGGGACTTTCCCAATAAAAGTGATTTCGGTTCTTGTATGACTAAGTGGGTGATTCTGGGAAGGCAAGAGTTAATTTCTCACTCCTACCATCTATTTTATCTTTATCTCTCAATTCAAATGATATCTTAAGCTCATGTACAGAGGTACAAATTTGCAGATGCAAGCTGTGTTCTACTTTTTAAAATAAATAACACATTCTTCACTTTATGATAATCTTATTCTGAATGTAGTTTTTTTCCCAAAAAAACAAACAAGTGTCTGCGTCCATCTTTGTGACATCTGTTTGGTAAGTCGCAGTATGTAAAAATAAAGAATGTAAATGCCTTTAATTATCACAAATATTTTTTACAGGGCACTAAAATTCTTACTTAGTATTGCCCATCTTCTTTAGGGTCAGAGGGGGGCTTGTATCCATGTCTTTCTTGTCTTCCCTGGCATTGGTGGCAGATCTTCCTGGTCTTCCATGGCAGTGGTGGTGCTTAAACCCAGGTCATCCTGGCCTTCCTTGGCAGTGATTGGGCCTGAACACAGGTCTTTCTGGTTTTCCTTGCTACTGTGCTAACCACTACACCATCGCCTAATCTTTCCATAAAAGTCAATATAATCGAAAGCCTTGTTTTCGTAGAACCGGAAATAAGATGAGGCCTACAATCGACTCCAGGTAGCGGAGTTGAGTAAATAAAACAAAGGTTTCTCATAATCTACAGACAAACCTAACAAGCTGGACCATCAATGCAAAATGGGTTACAGGATAGGATACCAAGGATATGATGAACTAAGACAGAAAGTGTGCTGTTTGGCTTAAATAGGTTTATTGCATTACATAACATAGTAGGTTGAACACACGCCTACACATGAGGGCCACAAGAAATTTTGAGCCTTATAAAAGAATAATTGGTTTGGACCCTCAACTAGACCTATTCTGGACCTGTCCCAACTTTCCCTCCTTAAGTGGCATTTTTGCTGCTAAAGTATCAAGATGTGATATAACAGTGTGCAGTCAGAAAATGGAATAAATGTGATGCCATTATTGTATTTAACCCATTGAGACTGGGTTGCAGGGAACCTGGAGTCCGCTGGACTCTGGGAACCTGGCGAGACAGTTACAAACACAGATACGAAAGAGAATTTATAGATGCCAACCAGTCCATAGCACACGTCTTTGGACTTTTGAAGAAGCCAGAAAAATAGGGCAGAGACAAAAAACAAACTTTAACACCTTGGCAACATAATCAGTGGGGGTATTTTTTTGATACAAATCTTCCAGCCTTTATCCAACAAAAATACGATAAATACAAGATTTGAGATGAAACATCTATTAACAAAGACAGCCTTTGCATGTTTTTTAAACTAGTTTGTATATCGCTTATTAGCGGTGTTTGCTTTTAGGGCGAAACTATCCTGTAGGATAAGTTCGGCTCGTCTGGCCACTTCTCAGCTGTTGTAATTTTGCTTTAATAACGTGTCACTGAGCCTGGAGGCCTTCAGAGAAAACAATGATTAAAGGAACGTCGCACCGGCTTATATTATAAGTCTCATTTTAAATGATCACTCTCTCTCTCTCTCTCTCCCTCTCTCGCTCTTTCTCTCTCTCTCTCTCTCTTTCTCTTTGTCTCTCTGTCTCTCTGTCTATCTTGATCTCTCTCTCTCTTTCTCTCTCTCACACACACAGATGTTTGTCTCACTATCTTTGTGTGGAGCCTCCAGTGACATAATTATTAATGTATCTAATTAACGTCAAGCCTATACCCTAAAGCTAGCCCCAAACTTAACCTTATTAACTATTCAAATTTTTACCCTCTCCCTATGTGAAGGTTCAAAATTCTATTCTTGATTTGGATATTTTTTAAAGAATAAAAAGTCGAAATGTTGTCACTCTCTAAAAAGTTATTTGACTTGTAGCACTTGCACAGGTATATTTAGATAGTGTGCCTGGAAAGACATTAGAGGGTATTTTTATTTGTGTTTCAGAATGTGTGTGTGTGTTTGTGGATTGCGAATCAGTCGATATTAAGAAAAGAACTCACATTCCACGACTCTTTGAGTTGGCACCGGGAACACGGCGTATGATTTGACTTGCAAATCCACGTGCAAATGAATGGATTCTGGGTAAGGCGTGTCGGCGAGGTGGTCGTGTGTCAGCCAGGTGTGCCAGAACCAAAACATCGACCATGAGTGTGTGCGTATGCTTGTGTGTGTGTGTTTTTTTTTTTTGTAAGGCTAAAACCAAAGCTTCTTTTACACGTTCAGTCACGTCGCCACGGGTTTCGGCCCACTCCTTCGGCAATCCACGACAGTCGGGACGAAAATCATCTTTCGAGTGATGAGAAGAATGTGACTCTCGCCCTTTTCCACACCACATGCAGGGAGTGGAGGATCGAAAGTGAAAAAAAAGAAGAAGACAGAAACACTCACTAGTAGAACTCAACTAATATGATCAAACACGGCATTACGTATATTGTAAACATGAACTCTAAATTCTTAAGCTATGTGTTTGTGGTATATGTGATTAAACGATGTTTATGTTTAGCTTGCTATATTTGAGTATAGTTTATAGCTGTGCTGTGAGCTTGTTTTTTTCCGGTGTCATAAGGTTATCGTTGGCATTAGCTAAAAGAGGCTGTGTCAGGACGTGTAGTGTGGGACTCCTGCACATCTACACCGAGGGACTTGTTTGACTTGCAAACGCTCATGCAAATTAGTGATCTGAGAGTGTGTGTGTCAATAAGGGAAAAGGCAGGGCTGCCAGGTGTGTGTGTGTGTGTGTGTGTGTCTATGTTTGTGTGGAAAACAAAGGTGTATCACTTATAGTTGACCTGTTGAACAGCGAAGTTGAAATCTTTTTTTAACGTGTCCTGTTAAACATTTAACATCGCGTGGATTAATCAGTAAGAGCTTAATGGGGGATTTGTGTGTGTGTGTGTGTCCTTTCTCTCTTTACTATTAAACAAAAGCTATATCAACAACAGAATTTTTTGCTATTGTATGTTTTAATGTTATTCGGAAACATAATCATTGATAGGCATTGCATTAAATACCCTGAAAAGATTCTGCAAAGCGAGTCAGATAGCTGAAGCACAGCGCACAGAAATAGGCAACCCTCCCGACTTTTTTAACATTTTTGAGTTAAAGGTCAGGTCCAAATAACATCTTAAGAAAATGGGTTGTTTTTTTGTATTTCTTGAGAGAAAAGATCAAATGTAGAACCCGGTTCTTTAGCATGTTCCTCTGTCACATCTCTCCTAGAACACACAAACACCCTTTTTTAGGTCTTTTTTTAGATCTTTCATTTTTTAAAGATAGGACAGAGAGAGAGAGAGAGAGAGAGAGAGAGAATTGTTTGGGAGAGTTTATTGTTGTGGATCTGCAAAAACATGAATGCATTGTAGGACTTTTTCTTTAAAATATGCAAAAACAAAAAAAAAAAAACACTTTAAATGTTGTACATTATAAAATGGTTTTAAACCAGCTTAAAGGGAATCTCTTTTGGTTAAAAAAAACTTTTGAGAGATTTTTCAAAGGTTTACTTTGCCAGATAACAATGTAGAGCTGTGTTATTGATAAAACTTATTAGCACAATATTTTTTTCCTGATACTGTATTAATATTCGAACTACTATTATCATTAATTCATCTGCTAACCCGCTTATTTCAGAACTTGGGGTCACAGGGGTCTGCTGGAGCCTATCCCAGCCCACACAGGGCGAGAGGCAGGGGTAGTTACTGTTCTAGTTTTTATCCAGTCTTGCAGTGGGAATATATATAAAACGTTTATTTCTTTCAGTTAAAACATTTCTATCTATAAATTAAATGTTGACATCTGATCCTTTTCTAATTTTTTACCAAAAAAATTCACTATTAGCTAACCAAGATTTCCCTTGTATCATTTTGTATTGTGGATTTTTGTATTATTTGTTTATCTTGATAGAAAATGTATGATCTAGACTGTTATTCTATCAGCAAACTGATACATCAGCATACAGGGTTAAATACAAGCCCCCAAGAGGATTAAGAAGCTTTCCTCAGTTCAGCTTCTTTGTCACGCAAAGTTTTATTTATTTAAAATAATTACTTTAATTCAAATTTCTAAAAAGCATTCAAGAAAGATTCGTTTGACAAAGCCTCTGATCTGGTTTCTTAATATATAAAAGCTACACATAAAAATAAAATACTTTGAAATATCCGGTCTTAGGAAATGTATCAACATTGCAGCTGTATTATAAGAATGTTGAAGTGTTTGGGAATAACAGCAACTCAGCCACAAAGTGGTAGCCCACATAAACTGATGGAGTGGGGTCAGCGATTGCTGAGGCGCATAGTGTGAAGAGGTCGCAACATTCTGTAGGGTAAATCGCTACAGACCCCCAATCTGATGGACGAGTCTGTGTTGGCAAGTGTAAAGCTTGATGGAGGGGGGATATGGTGTGAGGTTGTTTTTCAGGAGGAAAATAAATCTGGTTGCTTCAGCATACCGAGACATTTTGGACAATTTCATGCTCTCAACTATGTGGGAACAGTTTAGAGCCGAGCCCTTCCTCTTCCAACAAGACTGTTCACCTTTAGGATAAATTAAAGCAGAGACTGTGAGCCAGACCTTCTCGTCCAACATCATGTATGACCTCACAAAGTGCTTCTAGAAGAATGGTCAAAGATAAACCCATTATTCAAACCCATTCTTCTCCAAATTCAGTCATAAACACACTCCCAAACCTTGTGGACAGCCTTCTCAGAAGAGATGAAGCTGTTATAGCTACAAAGGGTGGACCGACGTCATATTAAACCCTATGGATTAGGAATGAGATGTCACTTAAGTTCACATGCGCGTCAAGGCAGGTCAGTGAATACCTTTGGCCATATATTGTATAACAGCACATAAATTCATTACAACATCACTTTCTCCTAGTACATACACATCTGATATGCCAAAAGTATTTCACTTTAAACGTATCTACAATCTTATGTTTAGCAGTAGAAATGTTCTTCCTATAATACTGCCCCAGTTGTTCTGTGATGCTTTAAATCTGATCTAATTATTCCTTTATTACTCAGCACAGCTGTTTACCGGTTGAGTTGCAGTAGAAGAAGGAAAATTGCTGATAAAGGCCTCAGGAGATCATGGCTACAAGGTGTTTTGTAACCCTGAACAATTTCCACAGATTCTCGTTGGGAGATCAGCCAATAACATCACCCTTCAGGTCTGGGCTGTTTCTGTAAAATCCAGGATTTTGGCTGAAGATTTAAGAAAGCCAGTTGCATTTTAAAGATCCAGTGAAATGTACTGGAACTGTTCCATGTATGCGTGTAATTAATTAACAATATTAATATTATAATTTGCTTTCTAACTGGACTAACTGTTTATGTTTTGCCAATTTTCATTAAGACCTTGATAATGAATTTAGTAAATTAAAGCTAACAATTTATTGTGTGTATAATACTGAATATATCCTTAAACACAAGTCAATTCCCAAACATTTTTAGATAAGCAACTAACCTTTATTTAACAACAGCAGTAACCTAGACAGTGTACTCAACAATTACCTCCAGGGATACACCAGGATTGGTATTGGGCCCAATGTACTATTAAAAATGATATGGTGTTTCCTTTGAAAAATTGTCGATTTTAAAACAATAACAATTAACAGAAAGTTAAATAATGTCACCTGAGTGACGATTTTAATGTCCAGTTTTTATATAACTTGAACTTGAGTTTGATTGATTCAACCTTTAAGGTACATCAATTCTAAAATGTGTTTATATTCAAGAAATAAAATAACATTTGTATAGAATATCAATAAAAATCCTTTCTTTGTCCCTTTGTCCTTAAGACAAAGACTAGAGTATATAAACAAGCCACATATTTATTTAAATGATTCCAGCTTTTCTCTACATGGATTGTTTACTACCTCAGGGTGTGAGTTTAAATCCCAGGGTCTGAGTAAGGACATAAAGTAATGGTTCTAGAAAGTAGTTGTTCTAGACCACAATGTCTGCTAAATGCCATCAGTTGCTGGTATCTTTTCAAGCATATTTACACTTGGTCACTTTACGTGTTTTTTCTAATCAGATATCTGATTTGTCCAAATGGTTTAATTTACACATAGCGACATAAATGTGTCAACATTTATTTGCCCCACAAAAGGCTTAAAACAAGCCTTTGTACCAAAGGCAATGTTACACAGTATGTGCAGCATTTTCATTGTGGGCAGTATTAAACATTGAAACCAAGCAAGATACATGGATGAGAGCTGTATATAGTACTTTTTTACTGGCTTTTCGAGTGGGACTCTGAATCTTTGAATATCATTGTATGACCTAAACAAAGAGGCACACAAACCTCTGTCTGTATATCTTTTTATACAATTGACCAATTAAGGGTTAAGGAACTCTCTCAGATGGATCTTTTAGTGGTACCCTGATCTTCCTATTAGCAAGCATGCTTTAGTGAGCAACATACTTCTGTGTAGGAGGATACAAGGTTTGAAGAGATGAATGTATTCCGTGCAAAATGTAATCTAGACCACCTCCTGGAGAGGTTTGAGCGATCAAATGTTGTAAACAGGCCCTTTGGTCAAACACTTTGGTTTGAACCTAAATCTAGAACCTTCTAGAGGGCTACAGTGCATAACACTGAAAAAGACGGTCTCACATATGCCATGTCGTTGGATAAGTCTGGATTGGATTAGTCGCCAGTGCATACTCTGGCTTGCTCTCCAGGAACAATTTCACCCTGCGTATGTATCTGTAAAGCAGCTTTGAGACAATAACTATTGTTAAAAAAGCTCTACAAATAAAGCTGAATTAAGGTGAATTACAAGCATTCATTAGCAGCAGGAAGAAGCTACTATGCCTTAATTTCCTAAGTTTTCCCTGAGTTTTTGGTTCATTTATGTCATCTGCCAAAACTCGTGCATAAAATCCAGTCTGTCCTGTTTGCTCCTGTTTTCCTCTCAGATTATGGAATTAAGAGGAATGGATAAGCGCAGGAGAGAGGAAGAGAAATTTAAGAAAGGAGGAAGAGATAGGGACAGAAAACAGGGCAGCTATACCAGGACTTAATTATGTAGTCAAGCAGGTCTGTGTTTGATGTTCAAAAAGGTTTGGTAAAATAATAGGATTAAACTCATTGGGGAAAATACAGAATATTGGTATCCTTTAAATTCTTTCGGTGGTTTATAAAATTTAGTTAATTAATTATCTATTTGGGCAGCACAATGATCAATGATCTGATCCAAAATCCATTGTTTATCTTTTCAAACACTTAAAAGATGGCATAATAGAATGACGTGACACTTTGTTATCGATGACTCGTGTTAGACTGACACGAAGCGTAGTCGAGGTTTACAGCGCTGCACACTCATGCTCCAGTCCTCATGTGAGCGCTCCCACAAGCGAGTCCGGACACGTTAGGATCAAAACTCGGAGCCCAGGGAGAGAACAGGAATAACGGGATTCCACCTCCGTGTCCCGGCTGCGGGAGTATCGACCAGCCCCTTTCCCACGAGAACACACGTCTGACCTTGCTACTCATCTGGGGGTCTTTGGGTTGACATCTGCACTGAGCGACCTGACAGATGTTCTTACCCGAAGTAACATATGAAAATGAGGCTTTAACACGACTGAGGGATGTGGCGCCAACAGTGCTGCGTTCTCCTGCAGTCTAGGTGTATGGGAAAGTGTTCTTGGTGGACCTGAAGAAGTGGATGTGATAGATGCTGTGATGTAAAACATGACAATAAAGTTTAAAAAAGAAGTCAAACTTCTTTTGTTCTGTATGATCCTCTCTAATGTGAATATTTATTAAAAAAAAAAATAGATCCGGAAACTCAGGTATCTTTTGTGTATTTTGGTCTTACTATCATTTGAGATCAAGCTTTAATTGTCCTACACAATGCAAAGTTTAACAGAACAGATAAAAAGTGAACTCTCCCACATTTGTTTAACCTTCTGTAATATTAAATAAAGTAATGAACTCTGCTTTACCTCACCGAAAAAATACATATTTATTAAAGTATAAATCCCAAAGTTGACTTTCTGTCATTTTCCGTCTTTCAAGTCATGTCACATTTATTTCTATAGCTTTGTGTCAAAGCAGCTTTACAGAATCAAGTCCAGTAAGACGATAAGTGATGGACCAGTTTACTTAATTTACAGTTTTGCTCCCTGTAATGACTAACTAAGGTCAGTGGGGGACTACTTTTATTAAATTGTCCACTTTTTAGTTAACCACCACCCGTCTATTATTACCTGTTAGTTTACTAGTTATGTAATAATAGTCTGCTTTATTAAACGTATTCTTTCAGTGTACATTTTGTCAATTAGACAATTTCGTGTCAGTATAAGCCAAATATACCTAACTATAATTTTGTTTAGTATAACGTTGCACAGTCTATAGACATAATTATTAATATTTTTGAATAAAAATAATGAAAAACAGTACCGGTACCGGATAAACCTTTTTTTCTGTAAGGGTTCCGCCACCTAAGCATGTCAGTCATCACAGGTCCTTTGAAATCACCTATCATCATATGACAAACCTTTTTTTTAAGTACTTTAATTTGTTATAGAACATCAGACGCAATTAGATAATATTGGGAGAAAGTTCTAAAGAACTATGGAAAGAAACAATGAAAAGTTCTTAAGATTAGCTTTTTTTTAAACCTTATTTTATCAGATTACACTTCCTGGTTCTTCTGCAGGTTCCGTACATAAACATAAACATTCTGGCTGCTGTTACTTTCAGCATGTACTTTCAGCTGGTGGCAAGTTTGAGTTCATGGAAACCTTACGAAGAAAATCTTGCTTGTACGCCGGTGCTTATTAGAGATGTGGTTTATGTGTGCAAAATAATCAAGCATTTCTTTACAATATGATAAAGCAACAGGTGTGAAATAAATTAGAAGTGGTACAAATACATTTCCAGTCGGCGCTTGTAAATTAGGAAATGTGGTCTAAAAATTATACGGTCAAGTGTTTGTGGACACCTTACCCTCACATTCATGTAAATGTGTCCTCCTTAAGCCGCTAGAAAGCCTCTGCATGTATCAACATTGCAATAATCCTATGCTAAAACGGAATGTATATGTCTTTATTTGTCACATATACTTTTTAAAGCACTGTGAAATTAGTTTTTTTCGTATATCCTATATTAGAAAGTTAGGATCAGAGCACAGGTTCAGCTATGATACAGCACCCCTAGAGCAGAAATGGTTAGGGGGTTTTGCTCAAGGACCACAGTGGCTTATTGGTAGTGGTGGTTGGGCTGGAACGTGTTTGCGCATACAAACAATAACTCAGCTCTGTAACCATTGGAGCCACCACTGCAAGGTATAAGGAACCCAAACCTTGTTTTAGCATGATGATTTCCTGTGCACAACATTCATGAAAAACATGGTTTAGAAAGGTTGGCATGGATAAATCTACACACTGTTTGGGTTAAATATTCGCCAGGGCATAAATAAGAGTGTGGTGGAGTGTGTTTGATGCTTTGGGATAACCTGGCACGTCTAATCCAGTGTATATTCATACCAAATACTTGAATTAAATTAATAGAGTCACAGCATTAGCCTCTTAATAAATGTTCTTTAAAGGTGATACAAATAATGCAAAGCTCAAATATAGATAGCTTTAAAGCACATGGCAGATGCCTGTTATCTAGAACCATTTACATTTATAAAACTTTTTTATGCAAATGAACAGTTATGGTTTGAGGGCCTGGCTTAAGGGCCCAGCAATGCCAGCTTGTGGTATTGTGAATTGAACCATGATCTTTTGATTCGCAGTTTAATACCCTAACCGCCGAGTTAACACTTGCTATGCTGTCAAGGTGGGCGGGATCAAAATGATTTTTCCCCCTTTTTTTTAACCAATGTAACACAACAACTGTGTTTGTGAATGAGTTGAGTGTGAATACAGCACTGTTTTTTAAGTGTTTATCAGCTTTATATGTTGTAGGCCTTTACGTGTTGTTGGTGTGTAACAAGAAAAAACTAAAAAAAAAAAACTAGGCCACTGGTATTCGGGTCAGAGCTGACACCGCAGATCCATTAAGAAGACTTATGAATGCATGTCCACAGGGGACACAGGAGAGACCCCAATGTGGAATAAAATAGTTTTTTCCCCCTTTTCTTTTCCAAAAAAAGTTTATGCATAGCTTCGTAATATTATAGTTGAACCAGTGATGTTACATTTACTATTTTGTTGCTCATCTGGTCTTATTTTGGCCTCGAATTTAGTAATTACCTTGCTGTCTATGGGAGGACCAAAGAGTTATTAAATTTCATTCAACAATATCTTATATTGTGCTCTGAAGATAAAAGAAGGTCTCATGGGTTTGGAACACCAGAGTGAGTAATTAATGACATAATTGTTTAATTTTAGAGTGAACTATCGCTTTAAGGTTCATGCTCCAAGGCCCAGCGGCGGTGGCAATCCCAAACCAGCCATGACTTTTAGACAATAAAGACACCACCTAATAAAAAAAAAAAACTTTAAAGGCATTTTTCAATGGTATTGTAGTTATAATTGCAGGGCTTTCGGGACACATTTTAGCACCTGCGCAGTGAATTAAAGGGACACCCTTCTCTGATTTGGATGCAGCCTATGTTGTGCCTTGGAATCCCTGAGGTTACAGTAACAAACAAGATCAGAGCCCCTGTGATCTTTAGGCGTACACCGCTGAGGGAAGTGGCTTACATCTGTACAATATCGAGATCACTGAACTTATTGTTTGCCTTTATGCTTCCTGTACAGAAGAAACAAAACGCACAGAATGGATGCATGTCACCGTATTTAGTTTAAACCTGACTTATAATTACAGCTGCTGTGAAATACAGCTGTTAGAACAGCAATGGAGAAGATCACTACCCTCAGACAAAATGTCTGACCCTGGGGGGAAAAGTGTGGCCATGTCTATAAACCAGGGAAAGTTGTTTATGAAACACAGGTTGTAAGCAGCAAACGTATAGATGTGTGCATTTGTATGTGTGTTTTTGTCTGTGTGTGTGTTTGTGTGTGTGTGTGTGCGCTACCGTCTGGCTGGTCTCTGTCTCCACTCTTAGCTTTCTGTTTGTTTACACTCATCCTACAACTCGCTGACAAAGACTCTGATCTCAAAAGACAGAAGGGCTTATCTACGACTTGGATCCAAATTCTTTGCACCAATTTGCATGTTTTTGTGTAAACACATGTGTTTGTGTGTATGAGTGTGTGTGTGTGTTTGCGTGTGTGTGAGTGTGTGTGCAGGGAAGTGGGGGTGCTTTCAGGGGTGTCCACAGACATTGCTTTGTTTAGAAGTGGAGCTAGAAGTGTGTTTACATGTCTTCATTTGAGTGTCACTGCATGGGAGTAAACGCAATTTACATTTAATGTTGGAAATATGAAAACACACACAAATCCATGTGTTCTTCCTCTGTTTGTCTTTGACTGTCTGTGTGTGTTTGTCCTATTCTGGCTATTTCTCTAGTTGCCTATCTTCTGTCTATCTTCTTCTGTCATTTGTCTTTTTATCTCTTAATCTCTCTAATTTTTGTATTTGTGGTTCTTTTGCTCTCTTCCTTTGTCTTTTTTTATTTGTCTATTTGTGGATATTATTTAGATTCTCTCTCCCTCTCTCTCTCTCTCTATCTCACTCTCTCTCTCTCTCTCTCTCTCTCTGCCAGTCTGTCAAACATATATGCTCTCTGTCTCTGTATCTATCTATTTGTTTCTCTTTGTCTTTTCTTATCTGTCTCTCTTGTTTTCCCCCTATACTCACTCGTGGGTTGTATGTCTTTGTTTTGATCTCTCTCTCTCTCTCTCTCTCTCTCTCTCTCTCTCTCTCTCTCTTTCTCTCTCT
>JAOTQW010000015.1:1339897-1350716 GCA_026260075.1 Sisor rabdophorus
CCTCTGGGTACACCGGTTTCCTCCCACAGTCCAAAAACATGTACATTAGGTTGATTTGAAACAAAAGTGTTTTTCCACATGATTTTTATTCAAAATGGTGATGGGATGTATGATGCACTTTTAATGGAAAAATCTCAAAATTATAATTTTTTTTTTTGTAGAAATCCAATAAACATGTAATTTACACCAAAAAGGTTTTAGATTACGGAATAAACTTGAAATTAGAACACAAAAAAACTCAAAACCGCACAAAAATTTCCAAAAAACACACTTTATTCACATGGCAGTAAAAAAGGTCATATCAAAAAACGTGTAGAAAATGTTTTTTTTGACGTATAAAAAAGTGTTTGTTTTATTTTCGCTAATACAAAATAGCAAATAACAAAAACGTTACTGCCAAAATGTTTCAATTAGCCACAGTCTTGGTATCAAAAGCAAATAATAATAATAATAATAATAAAATTAATCATATCACAAACAAAAGGCACATATATATATAAAAAAAGACAAGATTTTCAGTGTTTGTAAAATACAGTCAAGACGCTGGAGTAGAAAAAAAGTGTTATAAAATTAAGTGTAAAGAAATGTCTCATCAAATCAAAAGCTCTTTTTTTTTTGGTCATGGAAGCTTTTGATATGAAAGCATGACTCGGTAAACTTTTAGCTTGGTACAAAAATGTAAAAATAACCACCAATACTTCTTTTGTTCAATTGAAATCTGAAGCTTTGTAGCTTAGTGCTAATAGGCTCCTCGTTGAATTCTGGGCTGGGTTGGCCTTTTTTCTTGGTTTTTACTTTTATTTTGAAATGGTAACACTAGGTGAAATGATGACTGCCTTGACTGAAGGACATCCACTATTTCAGCACTTGGTGATATGAAACTATGAGGCACTTGTACTTTAATCAGTGCTTTTGGTTATTGTTTTTGTCATGTCATGAGGCAGCACTACTGGGCTTGAGGGTGTAAATCATGGTAATGCTCAAAGGGAAACATGCTCCTTGCAGTTAACTCACAGTAGACTAGCAGGATGCACAAATACTAGGGTCCAACACTGACGAATGCGCCTGTCATAGTTAATTATTCTTAATACAAAATAATAAATTATTACAAATTGTTATTTATATTAAAAATCCATACAATTAGAGCCCTCATAAACAGTTCATTTCCCCCAAGTATAATACAAAATATATAATACAACAATATTAAAATATAAAAAGGTGACAAATAGAAAAAAAATAGGAGAAAAAACCCAAGTTGCATTTTCTTTGGTTGGCTGACATCCAACACGGAAAAAAACCCCTAAAAAAGCACAGCTTTAATTGACGGCTGTGAAGTTGAATGAATGGCTTTACGCCTCTCCCAAATCACGTACCACAATGACTCGACCTCGCCTAAGGAGCGGCCATGGATTGTTTTTTTTTTTCTTTCGGAAAATGAATGATTGTCTTCTGTCTCTTGACCTGGCTTTCCGGCACTCCCAGTGTCTCCTACCTGACCAGTGTGCGGGGGCAGAAGTTGGTGAGGTATTTGTGTGGCGGCTCAGAGGGCAAAAACTGCTCCTCAGTTTTTCCACAAAGCACCTGCTCCCATGTGCCAAGGTTCTGAAAAGAAAAGAGGAAGAAAGAAGAGAAAGATAAAGAATATGATAAATGCCATTGTTTTATGAGTTTATGGCGTAATCTGACACCTGAATTTGCGGCTTGAAGCAAACACTTTTACAGCCCGTCTCAAATACCTTTAGACTAAACAGACCGCTGCTCTCGCTTTCTATTAAAATGTGACAGATAAATAATAAACGCTCAACGTTTTATTAAGGTTTTTTGCTCTTATGTCATGAATAATTTTTAGAACTTTCTATGTGTTTTATTTCTTGACTTGGTGTTTAATTTGTTAGTTTACCCTGTTTGGCTGTAAATAAGCAGTAAATTACCACCAGTAAATAAGATGTATTGATGGGCAAGATAGAGAGAGAGAGAGACTGTGTTACCTGCACTGGGCTTCCCAAAGTTCTGCGGGGCATCTGAACAGGTTTATGTCCATTCTCACTTTTCTCTGATCCAGGCAGCATCAGTAAGGAGCTCGTCAGCAGATCCTGCAAAGAAACCACAACACAACACAAGGTCAAAACAAATCCACCGATCAACCACAGACAGGCATTAAGACTTGTTTTTTTTTGTATTTTTTCGCATTCAAGAAGTTCAAGCACAGAGGTGAAAAGCAGGACTAGTTGATGGGGAACTTCAACTCGTTACATAACATAATGCTGCGTTTTGCTCAGGTTTTACTGCGATACTGATTCAAGCTAAGGTCAAAGATCACTTACCGGCATGTTGTGGGTGGGGCCACTTGAAGGAAAAAGCTGTGCCTGAAGGTTCTGTCCTTCCCACTGCAAACAAGTCAGTTCCACCTATGGAAGTAAATTAAAGTCATTCACCGGACCTGGATAAAAGTTATTCAGGTCCGTCCAAAATTGCACGGTGGCATCAACTCACCTCTTGTTTAATCTTCTTGAGCGGCGGCTGGTCGTTATGCGCTGCACCAACGCTCACTTCACATTCTTGAGGCTCCTGCTTAATTGTGCCAATTACCGCATCTACGGGACTGTGAGCCTACACACAACATGCACGTTGTTATTAAAGAGCTTCAAAACATAAGCGTGACAAACGTTACTACACAAATACACAGAAAAAAGTGTCTCACCCTTTTTAGTGGTCCATATTTGCTGTCCTGTAGGCTCAGAGCTGTTTTAAACGGAGTTGGAGTGCGAGGAGAACATTCCATGATGGAGCGCCTTAAAGTCGGAGTCCTGAACCTGAAAAACCCAGATCAATTGTAAAATGTTATTAGTTTGAGGCCCATGGACTTATCGCTAGTCTGCAAATTTATACATTTTTCAAAATTACATTTCATTTTCTTTCTGGTGATTGAGTGAGAGGTCAGTCTGCAGGGGCTTCTGGGAACACACGTCAGCGGGGGAAACCGGTAGATTTTGACTGTCCGAGTCAGGACCCACAGAAGCGTTTAGGAACTAAAAAAAGAAGAAGAAAAAAGGCCACGACTGTCAGACATACTTTTCATGCACCTGTGCTTAAGTATGTAAAGGAAACGACAGCCACATACAATTCAGTTCGGAAAATGCAACTGTGTTTTAGAAAGGCGCATGCAAGACCTGAAAGAAGATGTGAAAAAAGGAGGTTTGCTAATTTCCTCATCTCTTGTAGAAATGCAAAAAAAATTTCTGATCTCTGCTCATAACGCTTGGCGTGTTGAGCGCAAAAGGACCATGTTTTTTTTCTAAATGACGATTTCATCAGAAAAAATGTAGCAATTTTTTGTGAAAATTGTAAAAAATGTTTTGCATTTATAATTGGAGATTATGTCCTGTCCAGGGGGTACACCCTGCCTCTTGCCCTATGTGCACTAGCAGAACCTCGCGACCCCAAATTAGAAAATAAATGAATGAATAAATAAATTGGAGATTTAAAAGTGTATATTCAGCAAAAAAATACTAGTTTACACCTTTGCAAATGCTTAAAAAAACAAATAACTGCTGCAATAAACATGCCTGCAGAGACTGATAGAGACAGACAGGTAGAGACAATGAGATAAACAAACAGACGGATAGATAAACAAATAACAGTGACACAGATGGATAGACAGACGAACATATATACAGAAAGACAAAGATACTTTAGTCATTCCAGATAGGAAAATCTCAACAAAGGGAAATCATAGCAAATTAAGCCAGAGACGATTGCAGACTTAAGAACTCATCCATCATGTAACTGTAACTACTGTGCATTTAGCAGAGCAGAAATTACATCATCATCATCATCATCATCATCAACATAATCAAAGTGTGATTCACAATCAGCTAATTTTGGTTGGCGGGAGACTACTACAGACTACTACAGTCTTCTCTCTGTGGTACCTGAGAGGGAGAAAAGGGCAGGTTGCACCCGGTAGAACAGTTAGGCTTGTAGCGAGCGCATGACAAAACGTCACTGTTTGAGATCTTGTCTGTAGGCCAAGCTGAGACGTTCTAAGGAGATTAGGAAATGGATAATAATAATATTTAGCCTGTCTATTGATATGCTACCTCTAATGTTATGATTTTTATTTCTTTGGACTGATGTACCCATATGTGCGACATTAGGGTATCACATGCACAGCTTAATATTTATTTCCTTACAGAATCGATAGCGTCCATAAACTCTGGTAGGGCTGACAGGCCTTCGCCGTTGCTTGCACTGTTGCCGCTGTTGGTGCCGCTGCTACTGTGTGGGCTGTTTGTGTTGCCGTGAGCGCTTTCTTCTGGAAGGCAGCCCTGCTCCAAATGAGGAGCTGGAACTGAGACAGCCACGCCTACAGAAGAGTCGGTCAAAGAGCCTCGGCCCCATGCATAACTGGCCATAGAGATCTGCAGGAGAGATAGAGAGTAAAAGAGAGAGTCAAATATGGAGGAAGAGAGGACAGAGAAAGGGAACTTGGCTTGAATGATGTATCTGGGGGGGGTGGATTGGGGGGGTCTGTGTTGCACAAGAAGTGGAACAGTGTTTGTGGTGTGATAAGGCTGCGTTGCATCACTTAACCAAGCAGTTAGAATGTGAAATAGACCCCCAGATGCTTCCTTCAATTATTCAAACACACACACACACACACACACACACTCACGGGTAGTGCTTGCTGTCCTTTCAGCTCGTTCTCTGTCGACATCAGAAGCATCTCGATCTCCTTCACTCTCTTCTCTTTTTCGGGATCTTCTTCATGATAGTGTTTCTAAAAACAAAAAAAGATCACAAAATCAACACCTGCCAACACAAGGTTTTAGCACAGCATGCGACAAATACAACAAAAAATTTACTAATAATTGCATCTAAATTTTACCTGTATAGCTGCAGTGCCATGCTGAGGGATGTTAAAAATGTTCAGCTGAAGAGCCAATGGAAACGGCACCTAACAATCAGTGAGGAAACAGACGAGGAGTTCATGTCGATGACGCTCACAGAATGTATCACTAAGTCAGGCTAATGCTAAGCAGTGTAGTGTGTGTAATTTCAGTGGACTTGCATTATGTATTATTTAGCTTAGCAGTTTAGGGGTTGGACCCTCCAAACATTTAAAAATGTAGGTCACGCTAACTAAAAATGTCTGCCAAATGCCAAAAATGTTGTTCATGCAATTGAAATCATTATTCCATGTTGTTATGACAATTTCTGCTAGAATGCATAAGGTTTAGTATAAGCTCATCCTTTTTTTTCAATTTGAATATTGACCTGGCTCTGACTTACCCGCTGTGGGTCGGAGATGTAGTACGGATACTGGTTAGTAATGGGACTGGCTGGCAGGGAGGTGCCGGTTGGAGTGTGACTGTAGTTGAGGAGGTGGGCAGGTTTGGTGTATCCGTTAGTCATAGGTGATGAGCTGACTTTTGACGTGTGCTGTAAATAACCTTCCTGTTCCACTTTACGCCGCATGGTAGAGTTCCAGTGGTTCTTTATGGCATTATCAGTTCTGACGATGAGAAGATGATGTGATTATTAGACATTAGAGAGAGAATACGAACAGATTAGGGCTGGAAGATTAAAATCGAAAACTTCAATTGATTGACTATTTGACCTCGAATACAATTAATGAACAGATTTTGTTGTTTTTTATTAATATTGTTTATGCTTTATCGTTGGTAACAGCTTATCCTGTTGGTCAGTTGGCCAGACTTGATGTTTGCACTGCTGACTAGACCAGGTGGAGTCACGTGACTTTGAGGTAGTGTGTTTTCAAGTGAAAAGTGTTTTAAAAATAATTCAATAACCAACATGGGAAAATGTCATCAGCTAGAGGTGAATTTTAGTTTCGATTACATTACAATTATTCGTCTAACCCTGGAACAGCTACAAATGAATAATTAGTTTACATTGTATTTTAGGTTTTTGACTGTTTGATCATTTTTACCTTCCAGGTAGCAGTTTAGCTATCTCAGCCCAGCGGTTGCCAAGTTTCTCGTGTGCCTGGTAGATGATACGGTCTTCCTCTTCTGTCCAGGATGTTTTTTTTACCTCTGGGTTTAGGTGATTATGCCAGCGTTCGCGGCACTGCTTGCCTATACGCCCTTTTAAGTGCTTGGCTATTACTGACCAGCGTTTCGGACCGTATTTCTGCACCAGCTCAATCACCTAAGACAGAAAGAAAAAGAAAGAAAGAGAGGGAGAAAGTTCGTTGTATGAGTCGAGGAAGGCAACAAGAATCCGGTAGAGGGGGCTAATACAAACACACAAAAGAGGAACTAAAATTGCACAAGCGCATAGATAGTGGCATTTGGCTAAATATCTATAACATCCACCTGCCGATAACTTTCAGCAGGCCATAAAGATGGGAATTCAGAGTTTGACACCTGCTACATACAGTTAATCATTAGTTCAAGAGTTTTTTTTCTACTGAAGAGATAGTTTGGCCTCGCTTTGCTGTTTTTTGGTGTTTCAGCACTGGACATACCCTTTGGTCTTCTTCTTTGGTCCAGGGTCCTTTAATAAGCTCCGGGTTGAGAACTTTTTGCCAGCGGTGTTGACACTGAACATCTGTGCGGTTCTGGAAGAAGCAAAAAAAGTTCTGTGTTAATGACTGTGTGATAGCGCACCTTTAATTATAAATGTATGTGCGACTGTTAATTGTCCTGACAGGATGTCGATGGTGTGAATAAGCAAAAGATCATGGTGAAATTCTGAACCAGCTTGTGCTGCGTAATATGCTGACAGGATGTAAGTTGTTGTGCGGTTGGTGTTTTGAAGCTTGTCCTGTATTACTGGAGGTGTTAGACGACCAGCTGCGTGGATTCGCCCATGCAGTTTAGCACTTTAGAAATGAAACATCCCAATGCTCTCATTCTCATTTACAGAGATTTATACAATGCAAATAAGTTTCTAAGACAAAACACGCTTCCATCGTTAATGTGTGTGTGTGTGTGTATATGAGGGAGCAGGTGCACAGTGGAGTCGGAAACAAAGCAATTTCCCCACCTGTATTGGCCCAGACTGAGCAAATCTAAAAGGGATGCCCAAACATGCAAATAGTGTCATGAGCAAGCGCATGGATAATACCTAAAGCTTTTAGCCATTCACATGCAAATCACCTAGTCTGACCTCCTTTAACTTCTAGAAAACAAACAAACACACAAACAAACATACTGGCAAAAAGCTGGCGATGACTTTCCAATCTTCTGAGCCATGATGTTCCACCAATCGTTTCAACTTCTCGTCCTGTCAAGAACAAGTCAAATATTAGACTGCATGAAGTCCAAAACATTCCAATTACATTACGCTTCTTTATCTCTTCTTTATCTTTATCTCATTTTTTAAATCTATCTGAACAGAGCTTAAGGGCCCTGCACAGGCGGCCCAGCAGCAGCATCCTAGCGGCACTGGGATTTGAACCCATGGTCTACTTGAACCGCCGAGCTGCCAGCTTCTTCTTTATGTGTGTATACGGAACGCTATGCAACAGATTTCACACTGATGTGTGACTACATATGAAAAGAAGCCCCAAGTCCGAATAACGTGTCTGCGTACCTCCTCACGTGTCCATCGTGTTTTGCCGAGGTGTCGTTTTCCTGTTTTGGCTAGAGGGGCATCGTAGTCGTGATCGTAAATCTCCACATCGTCATCGTCATCATCGCTGCTGTAAACACTGCGGGACAAGAGAAAAAAAAAAACAGAAAAGAAAAGAGAAAGAAGAGCATGAATTGAAGAAGAGGACAGAGAAGGAAAGAAATTGATGGAAGGAGTATAGGTTTGAATGAAGTGTGAGAGAGAGAGATAGAGAGGGAGGGAGAAACAGAGAGAGAGAGAGAGAGAGAAATAGGGAGGGAGGGAGTGGGGAGGGAAGAGAGAGACAGATAATGAGTTAATAATATGATAAATTATGAACAGCCCCTCTAGTCATCCTGTCATAAATAATAGGTAAATTCAGCGATAACACAGCCAAAACAGAAGTGAAGTTGTTAAACCTGTACCACCAGCACGACTGAGAGAAACCAGTTCTGATGTTTTTGGTTTCCACAGAGACACCAGTGAATTGTGGTGCGGCCTTATTTCCCCACCGCTGCATGTTCAGACCTGCACAGGTCCTGTCACAGACACACGCCGCTAACTCACCTGGCCGGCTCTCCGCCAATCAGAGGAAGGTATGGCATGCGTGGAGGCCTGAGGTCACCTGGCATTCAGGTTACTGTGTGTGTGTGTGTGTATCCTTTCTGAGTTTATTGATGAAAGAACAGGAGGATCTCGGGATCTTTGCTCATCGTGTTTATGTTAAATATTTACACAGTTCAGTGAGTGTAACACTGAAGCACATATCACACACTTTTGACATATTGCTTAGAATGTTATTATTTTAACGGGGGGGCTTGGGGGGGGTCAAACACCTGATGCTGCACTAAACACCCACTTTCAATACTTAAAGAGACTAAAAATAAAACGCACGTGCGCGGTTTTTCTTTCTCGCTTTTTTTTGTTGTTGGTGGCGCAAACGAGCAGTGACTTCAAACAAGCGCGCTCGTGCCACACCGACACTGGCACGCTGACCCTGCACTTCCTCCGCGTGCCTGCGCGCGCTGGACTAGAACTTTTCTTTCTTTTACTCACGCATCTTATTTGCGGGATCTTTCATTGTCTGGCAATAAACATGTGGGAGACATGTTTGCTTAAAAATTAGTTTAAACATCACGTGGCTTTTATAAGGTTTGTAAAAATGTTTTGAGAAGCACGAGCGCAAAACTTTTAAAAGGGTTGATTAAACCAAATGCAACCAGAAGGGAAGAAGTTCACATCCCAGCCAGGCTAAAAAATGAAACTAAACATGCACAAAGTTTTTTTTTCGAGCTTAAAACTTCATTAAAACGTTTAAAAATTCCGCTCTAATGTTGCCAGGTCTGCTCAAATCGCGCGCATCTTCATGCGGCACGTGTATCTTTAATTAGTAATTTTTAAAAAATAAATAAGCCCTTAAAGTTGCTCGAGCCACCTGTCTCACTTACCGCCATTGTTCACCAGCCGGCTGTCGGACCGACCCGCACGCGCAACAAATAAATGAAAATGAAAATTAGCTCGCGACCCCCGGCACTCACATGACCACCGAGCCACCTGTTCGTGCACGAGCCGGGGACCTGTTACGTCATTCGGGTCGACTAAAAATCCAAACACTCGCGTGCGCAAATCTACAAGTAGATATACAATCAGCCGCTTGACATAACTAATATTACTTACATCTCACGAGCCTGGAGCGCGCGCGCACACACACACACACACACACACACATCCGCGAAAGCAGCATGCTTGCATCAAACATTATATCATAAAGTGTACTTAAAATCCCCCCCCCCCGACTATAAAAAAAATAAAATAAAAATAAACGACTGCGTGCCTACCTGTGTCTCGGTCGCCTCGCCATCCCGCGTGACGGAAGGTGCAATAAGAGGAGTTTAATGCGCTCAGTGCGCGCGCGGAGTGTGACAGAAAGAGGGAGAGAGACTATGCGTGTGTGTGTGTGTGTGTATATTTGTGAGCGCGCGCGCGTGTGTGTGTATGTGTGTAAGTGCAGGCGTGCTCGCTATAAGCTCCTGATCTCGGCTATGAGAAGGAAGTGGACTGACATTAAGTTCACATTAAGGGGGAGTGAGCCAGACTGTAAACACACCATCAATCAGACAAAGATCTGGCACGGCCTCCCCGATCCCTCCCGCTAAATTTGGCGCGTTTGTTTTAGGCGCATGCGCAGAGAAGCGAGGCAGAAAAAGCGCCGCGCTCGTCTTTAGAGCGCCAATTCGGTCACTTGATCGCGCTAAACTCGAGTTCGGCGCACGGGCTCCGGTTCTACCGGCTGGAAGAAGCTGCTGATGCGTATAAACCGCAGTTTAAGTTAAAAATCTTTTACTAACTAAACCCTGAAAATCATTAGGGATTTTTTTCTACGCTTGTTCTGAAATCTAGCCAAAATAGGGTTTTAATATTAACAATATTAAACAAGAAGGTCCTGGGTTCGAATCCCGGGCACGGCGTGGGTTTCCTCCGGTTTCCTCCCACAGCATTAGGTTGATTGGTGATACTTAATTGCCCGTAGGAGTGAGTGTGTGCGGTTGTGTGTGTGTGTGTGTGTGTGGCCCTGCGATGGACTGGCGACCTGTCGCCCTATGTGCGCTGGGATAGGCTCCAGCAGATCACCGTGAGGGTATAGAAGATGAATGAATGAATGGATATTTTTGTTTATTTAAAATCTGTTTTGTCTGTAAAAATGTTGAAGTTATGCACTGTCAAAAAATGCAGAATTAACTGGATGAAATAGGTTATAATTAGTCAAATAATAAACTCCTTTTTCCATCTTAACTGTAGTTCTAGCTGGCAGGAGTAGTAGTATTCACCCACAGTACAGCTGTAGGCAGAGGTGCAACTAGGGGAGGGAAAGTTAGGACGATTCTATGTGTCTATACAGTTTGGGGGCCACTAAGAGGTCTTTGTTATTAGTGTCAACAGTGTGAAATGATTGTGTTAAAAGGCCCAACCTCATTTTCTTTCATATGGCTGTATAAAAATAGTCTTTCGACTTTTAGTTTATCTGTATACACTCGTATATAAGAGGTAATATTAAAGAAGAGTTTTATTTGCCTTTCAAAAATTGACCACTTATCGGAAAAATGGGTGAATTGGCGTCAAATTCATTCATTCATTCATCCATCTTCTATACCCACTTATTCCCGAATCCGGGGTCACGGGGGACTGCTGGAGCCTATCCCAGCACACATAGGGCGAGAGGCAGGGGGGTACACCCTGG
>JAOTQW010000015.1:1389178-1404051 GCA_026260075.1 Sisor rabdophorus
GCCTCTCGCCCAATGTGCGCTGAGATAGGCTCCAGCAGACCCCCGTGACCCCGGAAAATTCGGGAATAAGCGGGTAAAGAAGATGAAATGAAATGTTCATGCATATGATTTTAGTTTAAAATCTCATAGGTTATGTTCACACATCCTTCAGCAGTGATTTGTATATAACAATCCCTGTTCTTTGTGTCAAGGACGAGTTGAAGAAAACCTCAGCCTCATTCTCACACAAAAGGAGTAGAAAACAGTTCTGGAATGTTATCAGTGGCATTCCCAAAAGCAGGAAGGGTTTTCTAAAGTATTTAACGTCTCCACCGTGGCATTCTTGTGATAGGACAATAGATGCCAACCCAGACGAAGAAAACACAAAAAAAGCATACTGCGCAAGGGAAACGTGTTTTGTTTGAGTGTGAGAAAGATTTCCATTCAATAAAAAAATAATGTTCCAGAAGCTTTTGAGGGTTTATGGAACTACTTTAACTAACCCAGGTCTTTAAAGTGTTGAAACGGGTAAATCTTGGATTATTCCACAATTGAGTGACATCAGAGTATTCGACCAATCAGCCCAATGCAGTCACGCTTGTTGAGGTGTGGGATTTTGGTCATAAGAATCCAGGCCATGTCTCCAGAGCTCGGGCCACTGATATCCAATTCACTTTAACTCATCAGCTTTCCTCTTAACGGATTTTTTTCATTCCCTCTTTGTTGAATATTCCCTTTGTGAAAACCGCTCTCGCTTCTCTCTGCCTTTCTCGACCGTCTGTTTACACTTACACTGACTCGCTCACTGATTCTGAAATTCTCATTCAACCTATTCCGTGTTGTGGGGTGTCATTAAAGTTCAACTTTTTCGTATGAATAATAAAAGGAAACCTGCTCTCCCTGCTAAATTCTGATCTATTCATAATTTATTATCTTGCTTTGAAAAAGGCTGATGGATAATCTGGAATTTTAAAAGAAGAAAAGAGGGTTTCCTCCAGGGTTCTCTGGTTTCCTCCCAGGGTCCAAAAACATGTACATTTGGTTGATTGTGGACTCTAAAATGTGTGTGTGTGTGTGTGTGGTTGTTTGTCTGTGTGTGGCCCTGCGATGGACTGGTAACCTTTCCAGGTAACCTTTTCCATGTCCACTGGGATAGGATTCAGCAGACGCCCGTGACACTGAGCCTTGGGAATAAGCGCGTATAGAAGATAAAAAAATGAATGTAAATTTTTTTTATTATCCAAAAAATGTATACATTTATAAATACATTTATGTGTTGGATCAATAGAGACGGGCTGGCGACCTGTTCGGGGTCACCCCTGCCATATGTGCGGTGGGATTGTCTCCAGCACAACCCCGAGTTGGGAAATATGTGTGTATAGGATATGAAAGAATGAATGACACCTGATTTAAAATGGGCGAACCTCCGACCAGCACCTAACCAGGAAGCTAGTTTTGTGTTCAATGTTTCTCTTCTTTTGATCTCTATTAAGGTCTGGATTAATCCATACTCCGTATCACACTGTCTGTGCCTCCACTCTCTGTTTAACCTAAGCCTCAACTGAGTGCATCTATTTGTGAGATACGATTAATTAACATCAACTTGACAGTGCAGCTAATCCATCATGGTGGCTCTAATTAAAAATCGCCTCATTGTGCATCCATTAACTAAATTTACCATCTGCGAAGGCTTTTCCCCACCTGTGGCATGCTGTGAATATTAGCGTTATTATCTAAAGTGTCTTAACGCTCACTCTAAGTATCAAGTCATATATATATACAATTAGTAAGATTTGAGAAGAAAAGAATTAGAATTCATTACAGTTGCCTGTCTAACTTTATGGCAACAATAGAAAGAACATCAATGGTTTCAATGTTTTTTCCTTTTACATCTAGATGTTCTGTATTTTGGTGTCTTGTTGTCGGATTAACCAGCTGTATTTGTTAGAATTTTAAAAGCATACAGTGATGTTTTTCCACAGCAATTCCGGTTGAACTTCTTTTGTAATACTTTGGATAAAGACATCTGCCATATTTTGAACCAATACAAAAGAATTACACCTAATTCCTACATCCCTATGTGTATTTGTTTCAGGGTTAGTTTCAATCTTTCAGGCTTTTGTGCAAGTCACAGTTCTTACAATCCAAGATTGGTGACTCCCAATTGCCCATGGGAGTAAATCAGTGTGTGTAGTTGTTTGTCTATGTGTGGCCCTGCGATAGGTGTACACCTGCATCTTACCCTATGTGTGCTGGGATAGGCTCCACAGTGAAATGGGCACACACACACACACACACAAGGCTTCATTTGCCACTCCTATTTACCGAAACAATTTTCGCAACCTGTCGTTACACTCTTACTGCCTGTTACACTGAACGAGACATGAGGGGAAAAAACACTGCATTGTGGAGGAGAGAAAATAGATTAAACCACAGACAGAAAACAGATGAGAAAGCAGGGATAAACAGGAAAGAGTAAAAAGGGAGTGTGTATGTGTCCGTGTGTCCATGAGTCCGTGTGTGTGTGCGTATGGAGTGTGTGTTTAAGCCTGTGTTGGGTTAAAGATAAAAATAACAGCAATGGATGACATTTGGAAAGGTTATTTGTATTCTTAGGGCAGACACCTTAAACACACACACACACACACACACAAACACAAACACACAAACAAACAAACATATACATAACCACAAACACACACACACTTTTTGTGTGTGTGTGTGCATGTGTGTGTGGTGATCTGCCATGGTCTGGTGTTCATCTGTCCCCACCGCATATTATCTGCTGTCAGGATAACAACTTACTGGGAGTGAAATGCAAAAATATTTTAGATTTTCTTCTGTGCATGTTTTTCCACTAGATTGTGTCATGTGACTTTGAGGACGTGGTCATGAAACCAGACACTAATGTTGTTAAAGTCAGGACTTCATTCATTCATTCATTCATTCACATTCACTCCTTTGGGCAATTTAGAGTCACCAATTAACCTAATGCATGTTTTTGGACTGTGGTAGGAAACCAGATTACTTGGAAAAAACCTATGCAAGAGCGGGGAGAACATGCAAACTCCGCACAGAAAGACCCCCATGCCCCGGATTCGAACCCAGGATCTTCTTATTGTGAGGCGCCTGTGCTAACCACTACGTCAGCGCGCTGCCCTTGTTGGCGGTTTAGCTCATTTTAAAGGTGTTCAGTATTAAGTGTTCAGCTAGAAACCGGATTCTGTACAGGACAGGATTCCTCCACTCCATTAAATCACACATGTCTTTATAGAGATCCGGTTTTGTGCACAGATTAATTGTCATACTGGAACAAGGTTTGAGTTTTCAGTTTCCAGTAAAGGAATAATAAAAATGATACAACATACAATACATTGACTTCGGGAAACAGTTTAATAGAGGATGGGATGCTGATTTGAATCTGCTTGTGAATACGTGTTAGACTAAAAACTTGAAGACTTGGGTTCAATTTCCAGCACCCCCAAGTCAGAAAGTGCTGGGCCCCCTAACCCCCAATTGCAAGAATGTCCCATGTCCCTGGCAAGCAAATTTCTCTGTGCAGAGTTTGCATGTTCTCCCTGATATTTGGACTGTGGCATTCCTCCCACAGTCCAAAAAGATGTACATTAGGTTATTTAGTAATTCTTAATTGAGTGTGTGTGTGTGTGTTTTAGTCCCTAAAATTGGACTGATGAGCTGTCTGGGGTGTACTGCACCTTTTGCTCTTTTGCTGTTGGGATAGGCATCAGGAGACCCCCACCACACAAGTTAGGGAATAGATAGGCATAGCAGATGAATGAATGAACATTTATTTCTTAAATTTATAACCTTATATTTATATATTTTGAATCTCATAAATCTTGTAGAATAGGCGGCCTTCAGTTAATTATTAATGGGTGAAAAAGTCTATTTGCTTACAGGGATCCATGTCACAACACCTGGTATGGACAGCTGTGCTAAAAATGTGCTAATGCTTTACCTGCCTATCATTTTAGAGAATCTTTAAAAAACTGGCAATTTTTTCTTAGCTTTGAACATTAATATCGATGATTTAACACCAGGGATGCAATAAATACCTTTTTACAATCTGTTATTAGCAAGCTAGCTATCCAGCAGCCTTCCTCATGCTGGTAGGAATCAGGCAGCACTGCATGTCCAAATGACTCAGCATAATCCTGGTGATCGTTAAATTCATATATTATTGAATAAAAAAATTCTCAGTGCTGTGAAGTGTGCTGGGCCTACATTCCTTTTGCAGTAGGAGAAAAGAGCTGCCTGCATTATGCAGAAGATCTGCCATGTTGAATTGCGCTTACCTTGATGAATCAACTGTTCGCACCATGACGTAACTTATTGGCTGCGGTCTGAGGTGGATGCGATGGTGAAGATTCACGGTAGGTGTCACGCTTCCTGTGGTTATTCACAGAACTGGCCAAGAGGATGGAGAGAGAGAGAGAGAGAGAAAGCGAGAGAGAGGTCTAAGGATGACATAATCTATTTCATGATCATACTAGTTTAAACACAAACATACATACACACACACACACACACACACTCACTCACTTTTTTCTCTCACTCTCTCAGCCTCAGTCATTAGCACTGTTGCCTTAGAGCAAAAAGGTCCCAGGTTCGATTTCTAATAGGGACCTTGCTGAGTAGCGTTTGAATGTTCTCCCTATGCTTAAGTGGGTTTACTCTGGGTACTCTGGTTTCCTAACATACATGCATACATTTTAGGTAAACAAGTGTCAAGTATGAGTGTGTAATTGCCATGAAAACAGCCTTAATAATGGCATGGCATTAAAAAGCTTATTAATAGGAATGGTGTAGCAGGTTCGATTTCCAGCTCTGATGTTTTTGGCCCTAACTCTCTTTTTCTTTCTTCCTCATTTTATCCCTCTGTCAGGAGATGCCCAACAAATATCTCAAACAAAGCATATGGACAAGAAATCTAAGGAGAAGTTTCATAAAAAACATGAACTAATCAGTAATCATGAACACATCCTGTTACAGGAATTTAATCAGTGAACCCCAGAGTGGTGTGTAACAGCTCGTCACATGACTGTTTTTGGAAAGTGGACATTTTCCCCGAAGCAGCACATACCACAGCAGAAATCAACATTTTGTTATCAAAAAAAGACACGTCACTTTCATCTGTTTATCATTTGTGGAATGTTCTGGAACATCAACCTAAACCTCACAGTTCCTGGTGTTCAGTTGTTAAAGAAAAACACAGATTGAACTGATACAGAGGATTCAAAAAGTTGCACTTTTGACTGTTGCAAGTCTCCTAGTCTTGATTTATTTATAAACTATTTACAAACTTACATTTACTGTTTTATTTTTTTAATCCAGCTGAGCAGTTAAGGTTGAAGGATTTTCACAAGGGTTTAGCAGTAACAGCTTGGTGGCTCTGGAATGCAGCAAGCTTTCGATTCATTCATTCAACTTTTATACCCACTTCGTCCCTAACTTGGGACTGGTGGAACCTATCCCAGGGTAGCACATAGCGTGAGAGGCAGGGGTACACCCTGGACAGATTACCAGTCCATCACAAGGCTACACATAGATGAACAACCACACACACTCACATTCACTCCTATAGGAAATTCAGAATCAGCCTAATGTGCATATTTTTGGATTGTGAGAGGAAACCAAAGTAAACCCAGACAAGGGCAGGGAGAACATGCCAGCTCTACTCAGAAAGACTCCTTGCCCAAATTGAGCCTGGAACCTTCCTCGCTGTGAGGAGACCATGCTAACCACTACGCCACCATGCTGGCCACAGTTGGCATTGTGATTTTAATTCATTTATCTTCTATACCCGTTTATTTACTAAACTCATGGTCACGGGGGTCTGCTGGAGTCTATCCCAGCGCACATAGGGTGAAAGGTAGGGGTACACCCTGGACAGGTCGCCAGTCCATGGTAGGGCGCACACACAACCACACGCACTCAGGCCTATGGGCAATTTAGAATCACCAATCAACCTAATCCACATGTTTTTTGACTGTGGGAGTACCCAGAGGAAACCCACGCAAGCGTAGGGAGAACATGCAAACTCCACACAGAAAGACCCCGTGTCCAGAATTCGAACCCAGGACCTTCTTGTTTTGAGGCGACTGTGCTAACCACAATATACTTTGCATTTAACAGAATTTTCAAATATACTGGTAGGAGATACATAGAATAGATAGATCTTCTTGCACCTGTTTACCAGCATGGTGCCTATTTACACTACTGGTCATGTCAGGAAGTAATTGTAGCAAAGCAGCCCTATTAAACGTCTTAATTCTGTGAAATACTGAGCCGCCACACATCTTCTTTTTCCTGGAAGTGCTTGACTAAATCGAAATGTTAGAGTAGCCATTCAGAAAAGTTATTACAGTGTCAAAACCTTAAGCCTTTACTACTGATTTATTCACCTGCCAGCTAATAGGAAGAATCATTGTCGCATTCACAGAGTCACAGGTGAACACCGAGAACAATTTCAACTTTTATTCCCATTGCTGTTGTATATATATATATATATATGTTTTGTTTTGAATTATCATCTGTGTGTGTGGTGTGCGTCAGGTCAAGGTTGCTGCATTGCATCATCTCATTAGACGGGACTGGTGAAGCTGAACACACCCACAGCCATTATCCCTCATTCATCCTCTTATAAAGCAAAACCTTCATTCACACAATTCAGAGACACACTAAGAAAGAGAGAGAGTAGGAGAGGGAGAGAGAGTAAGCATCATCTGCAGCAGAGGAGGGAGGGGGGGTAATGAGGAGGATGAGAGAGCAACAGAGAAAACGCTGTAGAGACAGAAGGAGAAGAGCAGAGGAGACGAAGGGACGCTGCATCTTGTGCTCTTGCCTTTCTTTGACAAAGTGCAGGTTTGGTTTTGTCTCTCTTGTCTCTTTTTAACACACACTCATGCACACACAACACACACATATAAAACACGCACATACACACCACCTGCAGGCAGCAGTGCAGCGCAAAGCCGTAGTCGAAGCAGTTTGCTGGGCATGATGTAATAGAAACAGCATCATCACCTATCAGCATCATCCCAGCCGCAGCAACATAATCGGAGTGAGCGATAACAGCGAGTGTGATCCTGGACCATCGGAGGCAACAACACCGGTGAGCATTTGTTGCTCGTCCTCTCTTTCACTATGTGTATACCAAAAACATATATGTCAGATTTACTAATGCAGGCATAATTAATAGCAATTGCAAACAGCTATTGAGATACCCTTCTCTACCATCACCACCACCACCACCACCACCTTTCCTCAAACCCCTACCTTTCTACAGGCATCACACTGGGTTCTGCAGAGTGTGCGGGGCCGCCGGAGGCCATGCGCTTAGTCCATGGCACAGAGAAACATACTTTTTCCTTTAAGAAGTGCTCTGCCTTCCAGTTCGTCAAGAGGAAGGTATGATTGTTGCTCTCTGGGTAAAAGTAGCTACTTGAGGAAAATGATGGAACCTGATCGGTTGGAAGATTGTGGTAAAACATTTTAGTCAGTAACTCCTATATTTTAGGAATTCAATCATAATAATCATTATTTCAATGTAATTTAAATAGTGTTAAGTTCCCAGATAATAGGGAATGTTTATAGAATTTTTCTTAATGTTCTTTTAAAAGTTGTCTAAATGTTGAAAACGAAACATTCTTAAAACAATGTCAATAAAATATTTTTATAACATCTTTCACAACATTATTGTGATGTTAGGAGAAAATGTTTTTTAAAACAATGTTCTTTGAATGTCCTTATGACATTATTTTGACTTAAATGATCTCACAATGTTGAGAGAAAACATTAACGTTATTTAACAGACGAACTTGTCCAGAGGGTGCCGAGTCGAGTTCTAGGAAATAGGTGGGTTTTCAAATGTCTCTTGAACAAAGTCGGTGACTCTGCTGTTTTGACAATAATGGGAAGTTTATCCCACCATCTTGGTGACAGAACAGAGAAAAGTCTTGAGGCAGACCTACCTTGTTTCCTAGGGGATGGTGGAACACAGCTATGCAAGGTGTAATGAGTACTTGGGTACTTGGAGGTGGGATAAGTTCTTGCTTTGTTTTTGGCTTTGTAGGCAAGCATTAGTGTTTTGTATTTGATGTTTGCCACGGAGGAAGGCGCAGAAGTGGTGTGGGGTGTGAAAACTTTGGTAGGTTGAAATCAACATGTGCAGCTGCATTCTGAATCATCTGCAGTAGAGCTGCCAGGAGCAAGTTGCAGTCGTCCAGTTTAGACTGCACATTCAACTGAACAATCTGAGAAGATAAAAATGGTTAAATCCTCGTGATGTTATGGAAGATAAACTGCATGATTGGGCTATTTTAGCAACATGTTAGAAAAAAGATAATTGAATGTCCATAGTTACTCCATGGTTGCAAGCAGTGGCCAAAAAGAAGATTAACAAATTGTCCAGGCATGGAAACGAGTCAGCTGGGATAAAAAGTTTTTACAAACATCATTATGATGTTATTTGTACTTGATAAATGTTTTTAAAATATTTAAAGAAAACGCTAAGAGAACAATGTATTTTGAACGTCCTTATGTCATTATTTGTACTTAATGAATGTTGAGAGAAAATGCTTTTAGAAAGACATTAAAAAAAATTTTTAAACAATTGTAAATTAAAGAAAAAATTTGTTAGCTCTGTATTTTATCTCTTTTTACCAAAAATATTGTATAGACATATTTTCATTCGTTCATCTTCTACACTCGCTTATTCCATAATTCGGGGTCATGAAACCGTAGTACCCAGAGGAAACCCACGCAAGCGCAGGGAGAACATGCAAACTCTGCACAGAGAGACCTCTGATATTCAAATCCAGGACCTTCTTGTTTTGAGGTGACCATGCTAACCACTACGCCAATCCACCGCCCTCCTAGTAGTTTATGATATAAAATGTAAGAATAAAAAAAATTTAATGTTACAGTATGTAAATAATAAAAAACAATATTGAAAAAAACAAGAATAGGGAAGTGGTTGCTTAATGGTTAAGGTATTGGACTGACACCAGAAAAAGTGGGCTTCGAATCCAGCACCAGAGCCTTTAACCCCAAGTTGCTTAGTTGTATAAAAGAGATAAAATGTAAGTCACTCTGGATAAGAGGATAATACTGTAATATTGCTGTATAATACAGCAATACTGTAAATACTGTTACACTCGCATTTCTTCGGGTCGAAGCCAAAAAATGATTCTGTGTCATTGCGGATTTATTTAGCAACAGCGCCACACAGAATACTTTCTGGTCCTCTTTATGTTTGAGTCTTTTGTTGACTAGATTTCTCAGATATGTTCTAAAATGATCTTGTAAGTGATATTTACAGGCTATGGGTCTACTCACAACCCTTATACACACGTATACACTCGCACACTTTTTCACAGTCAACCTGCTGTATACAGAAATGTTAATAAAAGACTTTCTTGGTAAAGTCCTGCAGGTTTATCTTCAAAATTCCACCTCGCTGCTTTTGTTTTCGTCCACAGGCGATTGTTGTGCGCCTGTTTGGCTCAGGCTTGTGTCCAAGTTTGCACTCGCACACACACAGACGAGCACACGCTCAGCAGATGGATGGGGTGTTAGCAGCTGACTCAGTGAGATTGGTTTGAGGTTGTTATGTAGTTATGCCAACTGTGATTCTACTCTCATAAGAAGAGAGAGTAAGAAAAAGCAGAAGCATGGGGAACTGTATTTTGTATGTGTACTTACATCTTATTGCAATTTGTAGGGGGTGTAGGGAAGGTGTGGAAATGTGTAGCAGTGTGTGGCAAAGCTGTGACATGTAAGGTGTAGAAATGTTCTCCAGGGTGTAAAGAAACATAAAAGCGCAGCTAGGTGCGGC
Organism: Sisor rabdophorus; assembly: GCA_026260075.1. NCBI lineage: Eukaryota > Metazoa > Chordata > Actinopteri > Siluriformes > Sisoridae > Sisor > Sisor rabdophorus. The sequence continues at coordinate 1,399,017 of JAOTQW010000015.1, forward strand.
AAATTGTCACAAGGTGTGGCAGGGTGTGGCATGAAACACGCTGCCACATAATAAGACACCCGGTTACCCTGAGACACCTTGAGACCCCTGTCACCCTGAGACACCCTGTCACCCTGAGACCCCTTTCACCCTGAGACACCCTGTCTCATGGTGTGGCAGGGTGTCTCATAGTTATAGAATTTCTGAATTTCAGTTGTGATAGGTGGGTCATTGTGCGGCCAGGTACACCAACATGTTGCAGAAGTCTCATTGTGTGGCAAGGTGTATCAACAAGTTTATCAAGGTAAGGCAGGCTGTACTGAGAGGTAATAAATTGTATATACATCCGAGAGGACAAAATAGCATACGGGTAACTAAGTTTCAGAGGGTGGTACCACAGTTGTAGCAAGTTGTGGAAGGGCAGCATGGTGCAAAAAGGTATAATATATAACAGTAGTTGAGTAGAGTTTCAGACAGCCCCATTAAATGCTAAATAAAATAAATGAATAAATGAATAAATGATGAATAAAATATTTTAATATGGTTAATGGTCTAAACCAAAGGTGTTTTAATAGCACGGTTTGTGAAAGGTAATAACAAAATATCTGTTATTTATCATTTTCAGCTATACTCCACCTCCTGGTGAGATATAATGTTGCATAAGGAACTGGGAGAGAAACAGAAAGACAGAGAGAGAGAAAGCTGTACTGGAAAAGTTGAGTCATCGTTGAAGCAATTCAGATCTCCTTCTGTCTCATCTCTTATACAGTCTATATAAATAGAGGGGGAGAGAGGAAAAAGAGAGAGAATGTGTGTGTGTGTGTGTGTGTGTGTGTGTCTGTAAAGCTGCAGGAAGAATGTGCTTCTTCAATGCAATGTGTGGAGTGTAAGATAGACAGATATGCAAAGGAAGTGAGAGAGTAAAGAAGAAGGGAGTGAGGCAAAGATGAGAGTGTTTCAGTCTCAAAACCAGAAAGTTCAGCAATGCACAGAGTGGCAGACAGACAGCGGGGGATGACACTGACATGACTTTGATAATCAGACCATGTGTGTGTGTGTGTGTGTAGGTGTGTGTGTGTGTTTGTGTGTGTGTGTTTGTGTGTGTGTGTGCGTGTGTCTGTGTGTGTCTGTGTGTGTGAGACACTAAAAAAACAGGAAAAAATAGCAAAAGCATGTAAGAGAAAGTAAGAGAAGGAGTAAGAAATTCCCTTACAGACAGTGAACAGTCGTTGACATTGGCACTGAAATAAATTCTGAATTATTTATTATTTTAGTTATTTCGATCATTTGGGTGAATAAAGACAAAAATCCAGCTCTTATATTTCTCTCTAAACGTCTTTTTACTTTTCTGTACTTGAGATTTTTTTTTGCAGAAGAGTTAGAGACAATGCTAACTGTTCGTCTGCTAACTGCTAATCACAGTCCAAACCTACGCCTTCTGAACCAGATATAACATTACTACAATACATGATGTGTCGTTCATTAGTGAGAAAAATTATACTACAGTAACATGCTGCTGCTATAGTTGAGCTATTTTGTAAATTTACACAAACTATACATAAGCTTTGTGTTACTATAAAACATATCGCAATCCAATCATACAATATTACTTCCTGTCCAAAAGAAATACTGTAGCCTTGACATCATCTTTAGACTCCCTGACCTCTGTAGTCGACTGTACAATGGTATGCAAATAAGTCGTAGGAAAGCCAGGCTAAAATACAATAGACAGTGTAAGACAGAAAAATAGCAATACAAAGGACAGGCGCTATTATTAGACAAATTATACTGGTGGACAAAAGAAAGCAAAAGACAGAAGACTTAGAAAGTCAAAACACAATGTAAGACAGGCGACAGAAGATCTTAAAAGACAGAATGACATAGCAAGAAAGATAAAAGATGCAAAAAAAAGTTGCAACACTAAAGACAGTAAAAGATGGAGGTCACTGCAAAAGACAAAGCACAGTTCAAAACAGAGCACATATCAAGACAGAGAACACTCCAAGATGGAAGACTCTAAAAGATACACTGTTGACTCTGCAAAACAAAACACAGCAGAGGACCAATGAGAGAAGATCTTGAACAATAATGGACCTTGCAAGACAGATGAAATTAAGCAAGTATACGACAGGACAGATGGGACAAATGACAATAAGCAATGGAAGACACTGGTAGACGAAAGACATTAAGAGACAGTACACTATTATAAAATAAAGCACAGACCGAGAACAGAGGCCGGTTTAAGACAGAAGATATTACAGGACAAATGACGGTTCAAGACGGAGGATGCTGCAGGACAGAATACACTAAAGATTTGAGAACAAGAAAGTCAGTGAGTAACAAATATTTTTCCACTCCAAGCGACAAATAGTACAAAAGTATGTTGGAAGTGGTAGCATACTAGTTAAGAGTTTGGACTGCTAATTGGAAGGTCAGGGTCCCTGAGATGCTAGGCCCCGGAGCAAGGCCCTTAACCCCCAAGTGCTCAGTTGAAAAAGGTAAAATTCCAAATGTAAAAATGGGTACATATTTCTTCTTTATAATAATTTAAAACTGTGTGTGTGTGTGTGTGTGTGGGCGTGCGCACGAACAGGTACGGCGGTGGATGAGAAACCCAAAGGTGAACGTGGAGAAGCCCCAGGCTAAAACCTTTCTTTCACCATGTCCCAAGTGTCAGGATGGACAAGACCTGTGGTACACACACTTCCCCACCTCGTATGCTTGCTGCCCCTACAGCCCTGGAGGGTATTACCTACCGCACCCGCCCAGCCCTTTATGTCAGCCTTGCATGCCAGGCCCACGGGATAAGACCAAAAACTGCAAGGTCAGTCTTCTTTTAAGTCTTATCCTAAAGGCAACGATTATTGCTGATGGTTGTCGGTTGACGATTAGAAGTAATGGCAGTGTTCGAAAGTCTTAATTAAAGGATAAGCTTGTAACGCTTGAAGCATTTTTTGATAGAAAAGACGAGTTATAAGAGTATGTTGAACACAACATTTAAAATGAGTGCTAACTGGAAGAAGTTTTTTTCCAAGCTACTACTCCTGACACGCAATGTTATTCCTGCTGACATTTTCTTGGCCTGCTTTATTTTCACCTTGTCGGTATGTCTGATGGTGATTCACGCATCCCCTGAGATATCATGTGGTGGATAGATTTGCACTGTGCACTTTCTTACTCTCTCTGCTCAGTTATAAGGGTTAGATGAGGCTGGATAGTCTGTGAACTGGTGCAACCTTTTATCTCACCTACTCACTCTCTCTCTCTTTCTCTCTCTCTCGCTCGCTCTCTCTTTCTTTCCATTTTCTTGTTTGTCTTCTGAAGTTGATGAAGAGGTTTGGTTTTTTGTTCTGTAGATGATAAACTCCTACCAAAATCCCAGGCATGTGTGAATGCTTTACACTCTATTTGGGATGCTGTCACTGGCCAAACTCCAAAGAGGGAATCAAAGTAGGAGACAGTGTAAAAAAGAAAAGATGATCCATTACATCATCAGTGCTCTTTTATGGCAGCCTTGGGCCCAAGGCTGTCATCTTTCATCCTACAAGGAGCTAGCTCATAGTGCTGCTCATCTTAGAAGAAACCGTATCCATCCCTTAGAGACTACGATAGCGTGTTTTCAGTGTAAGGGAATCTAAAGAAGGATGGATACTTGATGTATACTTGATGTGTTGTATGTTCTAATGACATCTATGACCACTTTATAAGCTTTAGCGATAAAGTGAATGTATGAAGTTGACTATGTGGCATGAAGTGGCTCAGATAGTTATGGTGCTAATTTGTTGAAAGAAGACCAGCAAGACCTGGATCCATGTACCACTGCTGACAGGCTGCTATTGTTGGGGACTTTATATAGACCCTTAACCATTCCTGCTCCAGGGCTGCTATATTATAGCTGACCCTGTACTCTGAGCTCAATTTTCTGAACTTGGATATGTGAAGGAACAAATTTTACTGCTCTGTAACATATATGTGACAAATACAGACATTTTATTAGACTGAGAACTATAAAGAATATGCGTCGTAATTACACTACCCGTGTTTAAAATAAAATAAAATGAGGATGGGTTACCTTTTTAGACTGGTTCCTCCCAGAGTTTCTTCCTTGTACCATCTAAGGGAATCGCCGCAGACTTGCTCACTAGAGATGTGTTCTTTTTTTCTAACATTAATCATGGATGTTTGTATTCTTACTTATGTTCTGTAAAGTTGCTTTGAGACAATATCCAGCCCATAGACAGGAACCTGATTTGAATTGAATACTGTAAGTCAACCTAAAGACACCGGTTCTATTCTTCAAGCCCACATTTTAATTTATAAAATATAACATTTATTTGTCATATATACATTGCTGGTGTTTGGCATTTACATTTCTGGCTTTTATATATACATTTATTTATTAATTCATTCATTTATCTTATATAGCCACTTATTCCCTAACCCTGATGCTAATTCTGCACATTAGGACCCCTTGCCTGCAAATTGAACCCTTGCTGTGAGAAGGAAAGCCTGTTGGAGGCTGCAGACGTTTGAAAACCATGTATGATTTTTGTTCCACTTCACAATTATGGGCTACTTTGTGCTCACAATAAATCTCAATCAAATAATAAATAATTTGTTCATCAATAAAATATTTTCAAGGCACAATATTGTATAAGTATACAATATTGTTTCAAGTATACAATATTGCACCCTTATTGCTGTACAGTTTTGGCACTTGAACCCATAATTTTAAGAAGTCTAACACATTAACTGCTGAGCTAACACTTACCGATTTCTTACCCTGATGTTCCAAAGCTTTTCCAGTGTTCCACCAATGAAAGCTTGACCTTGTTCAAGCTACAACTAGCGCAACATTTGTCAATAGGCTGTCAAAACCACAAAATATGGATTTTAAAAAGAACATGACTACCTGAATCAGCATTAATTCATCTTTCATCTTCTTTACCTGCTTATTCCCGAATCCGGGGTCACATAGGGCGGAAGGCAGGGGGTACACCTTGGACAGGTCGCCAATCCATCGCAGGGCCACGAACACACACACTCACACATTCAC
>JAOTQW010000015.1:1411148-1425590 GCA_026260075.1 Sisor rabdophorus
CTCCACACAGAAAGACCCCTTAACCGGAAATGGAACATGGGACCTTCTTATATCTATTACAGTAAATGTTATTGGTATCAGTTTAGCTTTTTTAGATGCTGCCTGTATATAAGGACCTCAATACAAAATTAAGCACACATGGAGGGTTAAAGGTCAAACCCAGATACATAAATTTTAACACAAACCCATGGTACACCCAAATATCTCGATGAAGATGTTGACCTTTTCTAGCTAGATTAGCTCTTGATTCAATCATACAAATCGCTTAGTTGGATGTTTAAACAGAGAGAGAAAGAGAGAGAGAGAGACAGACTGAGAGGGAAAGCATGAAGCTTAAAGCAAGAGCAGTCAGTGTTGGAAATACTTCTATGATTTCGCGCAGTTCTTTAAAGTTTAATAAAAACACTTTTTTCCAGCAGATGAGCTAATATTCTACTTTCTTAGCCACTTGACCCATGGGGTCACATTTGAATCTCTTAACAGCATGACTGTCCACCCACACGCCAGAGGCTGAGCATAGAGTTACATAAGAATAGCCCACAGAGCTGCACATTATTCACCTGTGGTTTGTTTTTCACCTCCTGCTTTTTTTTCCACGCGTCGGCGATGCACTACGGCGCTCGACCTAGTGGCCTTTGTCCATTTGTGTCTCTGTTCAGGTTAATGATGCGATGGGATAATGTGGTCAGCTTGAGTCAGTGGAAAAAGTACACATTTCGGACCATGAACTGTGTGTTACTAGTGACTTTGTAGGAAACCCAAAACAAAAATGTTGATGTTTGTTGATGTTTTATAACTGAAAATGTTCATGTTTAACATAAACAATAATGTCAATCAGTAAAGTAAACAGACAATTTTGGGCAGCGCGATGGCGTAGTAAGCACAGTCGCCTCGCAACAAGAAGGTCCTGGGTTCGAATCCTGGACACTGGGTCTTTCTGTGCGGAGTTTGCATGTTTTCCACACACTTGCATGGGTTTCCTCCAGGTAGTCCAGTTTCCTTTCCCTATGTGCACTGGGATAGGCTCCAGCAGACCCCTGTGACCCAGAGCTCAGGAATAAGCGGGTATAGAAGTTGAATGTACAGATAATTTTGAGAATTTTAAATATATAAATATTTTTAATTTATTGATCATATGTTCACATAAAACATAATATTAATCCGATGGTCAGGGTAAGGATTCATAGGGATCACACTTTATTTTGTCTTTGGACTTCGTAAATAAAAGACCCCTTCGGTCACACTGACTGCAGAGCTCTTCTTCAGTTCTTCATGCTTTTTCAGTGTCTGTGTGATGTAATGCTCACTTACCTAGCTGGCAAGCTGCCCTTTACCTTCCCTCTTCCAGGAATGCACTGGCTCAGTCAGCGGTTAGATGTATCATTAAAGAAGTTCATATGATTTACTAACTTTACAGCTGTGACCTTGAAGATTTATTTTATGGAACATTTTCCACAGTGACACCACGCCAGGGTGACGATTCTATGTAAAAACAGAACAGAACAGTACAGAGTGAAACTGAGTGGTGTTTGCTCTGCTGTTGCTCTGCATAGTAGGTCTAATGAAATAGTGGCTAAGACATATATGATGACAGTGCAGAACAATTATACTGCCATGAAAGTTCACATTTTCAGCAGCGTTCATAAAAAACAGAACACAGAAACACAGAAACACACTATTTAAAAGCAGGCTTGATTTTTGCCAACCATAGAAGGATGTATTGCAGATGGGTATTTTCCAGGTGGGGTGGGGTTGAGGAGATTTAGCCAAATTTAAAACCTTTTAAAGTTAAAGTAAAGTTTGGGTTCAAATTTTATATTTAAATATAATGTTTAAAATAGAGCATTTTAAATTAAGCAAACATTTAGACACCCCCTAATATTGCCCACCTGGGATATCTGTATGCTTACCCTTCTAATAGTTGGTGCCCTCAAAGTCAACATCAACGTGGGGAAACTGCCTTTTTGCCTCCAACTGCTGGATTAAATTTTTTCATAGGTAATGTTGGAATTTTGTTTAATTTTTTCTATGTAATTGCACAAAATTAACATGGTGTAATCTAAAAAACTTAAACAGTAAAGAATAAACACTTATATAATGCTTCCTATGAGTGCAGGAAGCATAACTTTGTTTTTGAGACCTGTTTAAGGTACCACTGCAAGGGGCTTCTTAAAATCATATTTTATTTATTTTATATCGACTCCGTAGTGGCTTTATTGGGTCAATAGGGTGTCTGACTGACATGTGAAGCAACTTATCACAGTACGTTTTGTTCATCATCCTTTATAATTACTCCAATCAGAGTAGCTACATTTACATGGACAGTTGAAAGAAATCTGATTGATGAACCTGAATACATTGTTTAAGGTCGGTATGCGCTGAGCTGACGATCAGATGTGATCTTTTAAACAACCTTCCTTCATTTGTCTTTAAGCTGTTTGTATGCTATTGCACATGCTCAGAACTTTCTAGTTTTATTTTCAATCTGATAGAGTATTTAAATGTCCTTTCGATCAGATTAGAAAAAGTTTTAAACCCCCCTTTACAATCCAAACAAACTTTGACTAAGAGAAGTAGTAGCGCAGGGGTTTAAGGATTCTAGTCCCAATACCACCAAGTTTTCACTGTTGGCCCCCTGAGCAAGGCCCTGAACTGCTCTTTGCTCAATTGTTTAAATGATGTAAATATGTTACTTTTATTAATCCAATTTATCACATCATGAGGTTCCATGTAAACACAGCTTATGGAGTCTAGTGTAATATCTCCTCGGTAAAGCGCAGTGTGAAAACACATGGGTGATAGCATGTGAGTGTAATATAGCTGCAGTCACAGCTATAAAACACAGTGAATATGTGTGTATTCTCTGCTTTGTTTCTCTAATGTCACCAGGGTTGGTTAGTGATACTGGGTTAATATTTAATATGGACAAAGACAGAATAGTATTGTTTTTTTTGTTTTATATAAGCTATTCTGTTCCACCGTGAATGGGTAACGGGCGATTTGATTATACTTTGCTATTTAAAGGAGAGCAAATTGGTATACTTGTATTTGTCAGAATTCTAAACTTTGTCCTGTATGTGGACTGTTAAAGATCTACAGCATCAAATAACTGATAAAAATTGCATTAGTAAAACTAACCGTGGGTGCAGAAAAATCGTGAGTGTAAAATGAGAGGAAAAGCTGCTTTAATTATGTAAGTAAAGAAAAAAAAGCAAGAAAAATGGATTTATTTTTGCCTCAAGCAGATGCACCGCAGAGGTCATGACTATCAGGTGAGACACAAAAACATTAATTTAATATTTATTTAAAGGAACACACCAGATTTGTAAACTAGGCTGTTGGAAACTTTGGTGTGAAACCGTAAACACACACACACACACATATTGCAGAACAGTATCACTTTAGGCAGCCCGTAGCCAGCAGTGCCCACACATGGCGAACAACTTGACTGGTTTCCATGGGTACAGCCAGCAGAAGGAAAACTTGTGGGATCTTTGGAATCTCAAGAATGTTTATCCAACGCAAGCAGCTCTGGCCTGAACTTTCCTTAAAGCTATAATGTGACCAGTACACTGCACACACACACACAGACACAAATACAGGCTTCCAAAACAGCAGCTTTCCACTGCCAGGCAAATCAACAGGCATCAAAGAGAAACACACAAACAAGAGCAGGATAGGAAAGTAGAGCACAGAGATGCAGGAGGAGAGAAGAAATGTGGAGGAGTGGAAACATGGCATAGAATAGAAAAAGGCTGAAGGGACAAGTGAGCGAATTAAAATGTCAACTAAAGGGAAGAGACATGGACAAATGAGAAGAGAACAAGAGGCAAAGAAAGAAAATTACTATAGATGCGGAGTAAGGAGTAAGAATAAGGAGTAAGAAGAAAACACAGAAATAGGAAAATTAGAGGCTAAGATATAACAGAGCAAAGGGGTGGGGTAGACAGCTTTCAATGAAATTAACAATAACTTGTAAAAAGCATATACAGACACACACACATACAACCAGAGTAGATTGTCAGCTCATTTCCCCGGAAAAGTAATCCCAAAAAAGCTAACCAATATTATCTTGGAACGGATTGATAATTACACAACGGATTGATAATACACAGTAATTGTTAATACTGTAATGATGTTTTAATAACATTTTTAATAACAAAGAGTCATGTTTAAGCTTACATAAATGTAACATTTTCGTCATTTCATTTTAAGGATAAAGGCTTTACTTTGCATACACAGTAATATGCTAAAGACTTAATGACGCATAACATTCAACACAACCCAATTTTTTTTATTACACAAATACACATTAACTGTTGTTTCTAAATTAAAAAATTATAAAACACCTGATCTCCAGCAGATCCCTTTGATCCTAATTGGAAACAAGCAGGTATATATATATATATATACATACATATATACATACATATATTATACACATATATACATACATATATTATATATACATATATATACATACATATTATATATATATAATATGTATATCTTACGGTATATATATATATATATATATATATATATATATACCATAAGAGGGCAGAAGATTAAGAATGAGGAGAAAATGATCTGGGGTTATGCAAAATGAATGTATAAATGTAGGAAGAGGATTCAACTGAAAAAGGAGGGAAAAATAGAAAGGGATTGCAAAGAGGAGAGTGGTAAGTAAAGAAGGGAAACAGAAACATTTAAAATTAAAAGAGAAAAAAAAGAAGAAATTAAGAAAAAGGAGAGATAAGAAAAAGTAAGAGAGAGAGTGTAATTAAGGATGAGAGAAAAGAAAAAAACAAAGAGCAATAAAAAAAGAAAAAGAAGCAAAAAATAAAAGGAGGAGATAGAAAGAGAGTAAAGATGCAAATTCGAGGGAGGAGGCAGCTAATGGAAAAATGAAGAGAATAAGAGAAGGAGTGACAAAAGTAATGAAAAATTAAACAATTTACTTTGTTATTTGTCCAGGTGAGGAAATGGAAAATGCTGAGTCGCCATCACAGTGATGGGAAGGCGAAAGAGGCAGAGCCAGAAAGTCACATGGTCTGTCCTTGGGCTATGTCGCCTTTTCTGGAAAACCCTGTACTCATGGAGTGCTCCATCTGCAACGGACCTTTCATCACCTACAGCAGTGAGGAGGCTTGGCAACCACGCCAACGCACACAGGTCATCACACACACACAGACATAAACACACACACACACACACACATAGCCTATATAACCTATAAAATTCCTGAATTATTTATTTCTTCCACCCGGATTCTGAAGTATGCATATGATGTACACTTTTTTACTATATGTATTTTAAAATTACTTCCACTCAATCCCTGCTTACAAAGCGCATGATTTCTGACAGACTTATGCTCTATTTCTGCCCTAATCTCGAGTGCACTAACAAGGGCAAACACATCCTGATGACAGCAACACACACTTGACTTTGTAGCCTAAATCTTATTTTTACTACATTTTGGTGGTTTTAAGCTGTAGCCGTGGAGAAAGTGACGTCTGTATGCATTTAGCAGAGAATCTGATTCATCACACTGTAACCTCCAGTCCTGGTTAGCATAGCTAATACTCACAGTTGGCTTTTCCAACTTTCACTCGTGTCTTTGTTGGGGTCATTACAATCTTTTATGGTATCTCATGGAAACTTATTTTGAAAATATGGTGGATTCCTTTCTTAAAAGGATGATACAAACTCTGGCATTCTCTGATGTTGTGGTTAGCACATAATTGTTGCAATGGTTTAATTTCTGGTTTCAGGATTCAATTACCTTTTACATGAACAACATTGCTTTGGGGAATTTGGTAACGCAGTGATTAATATGGTTTACTGTTATCTGGAGGGCAGGGGGTTCAATCACTACCAAGCTTTTCTGCTGCCCTGGATAAGGGCGTCTGCCAAATGTCACAAATGCAAATGTCTACAACACCTCTAGCATTGTCAGATTGGATTGAAGACCTCAAGCTAGCCTACAATGTAAATACTGGCGTTCTACAAAAAAAATTCCAACACAAAATGCATTTAAAAAAAAGGCACAACGCTTATGTGTACAATGTCATCATGCCAGATGTGGGTCAGTGACGACGACGCAACTCATGTGCGTCATGGTAGTTTTTTAATGATATGACAATAAATAGTTATAAGGTGTAAATTGGAAAGATTGTGCTAATGAGATTAAAAAGATCACACAAAAAGAAAAAAAATAGAAAGAAAGATATAGAGCAATATTATCCAGAATTCTCACCATCCCATGTGATCAGGTTCTATTCACAGTCTGGTGTCTCTAAAGGTTTCTTTTTCATGTTCCACTGATTATTTTTAGTTCATCTCTTTGTTAATTTTACAAGGACAGTACTCAATGATTCCCAGAGGGCAAGTCAAGAAAAACACAATGCATCAGGTGAACGTGTAGAACACACTCTGTACCATATATTTATCAATGTAAACAACGCTGTTTGCATTAAGGGTGTGTGCGTCTTTAAGGTGGTAGCCATCTTACATTTTACTTTCTTTCTCTCTCTTTTTCTCTTTCTCTCTTTCAGTCTCTCTCTTTCCCCAACCTCTGATTTACTTGTTGTAATACGTGCGTTCTGCAGAGAGCAAAGAGAGTTTGAGCAGATCTCCCGCCGTGTGGTACTTAGCAAAGGAAAAGAAAACTTGTCATGAATTATTAATAAAGCCTACATCTGCAATCGCTATGGATTCAGGGGAGTCTCAGGGAAAGAAAGATGATAGAAAAGGAAAGAGAGAGAGAGAGAGAGAGAGAGAGGGAGAGAGAGAAGGAAAGAGAGAGAGAGAAAGCGAGAAAGCAAAAAAATGTGTGTGTTATGTATCAAGTAAGTAGGTTAAAAAAGTATGAAGTCAGAAATCTTTGACTTTCTCACTCCAGCCTCCCAGCTGTGGGCTACACTTATCTTTTCCTAAAAAAACAGACACAGCAGATTGGAATTGTAACGTGAACCTAAATAAACAGTGACTAAAGGTAACCTGGATAATTGTGTAGCAGCCTAAAAAACTTTACATTGTTAAGCTTAAAATCTTTAGACATCTTTTTATTCGTTCATTCATTTATCTTCTCTACCCTTGATCTTCTATTCCCTAATTCGGGCCAAGGGGTCTGCATGTTTTGCACAGAAAGACCCCATGCCAAATCATCAAGTCATTCACTGCCAGAAAAGTTTTATCACAAGTTAACACAAGTTCAGCATATCAGGGAAAGGTAATCTTTAATCTGCGATGTGATGCATATCATAAGCTGTATAACATATAGCGTTGAAAGCATACATCCCACCATCACTGTCCAAACCTATGCCTCCTTAAAATTATGAACATGCACAAAGTCGACCAGAGACAAAATTGCTACGATACATCATGTATCATTCCCCAGTGGGAAAAGTTTATGGTGCAGTTATTAACTGTGCTAAAATACACAAACATAATCTATGCGATACCATCAAAACGCACCAAAATCCAATCACACCATATTCTACCTGAACAAAAGAACATATTCTACCTGTACAAAAGTAATACTGCAACCGTAATATCTTAAATAAACGACAATCCTGGTTTTTGCCATTAAACAAAACAGCCCAACCTCTTTCCATTCCCCCCTATTAACATTGTGGGTGGAAGTGTAAGCAAAATCTAGTAGATATGCAGATGATACTATAGCCTCACTTCGGAGTTTGCACATAGAAATAATTGAATGTATTTAATGACACTGTAACAACCTCACAAATGCTGACCATGTTGATTTTTTTAGGCGATGGACCTGTACTATCCCGGGGACTCAGAGATTACAGACTACGGCTGCACCTCAGATGCCAGTAAGAGCTCTTTACATGTCTTAATACCTTTATTACATTCTAAGTGACTTTTTGTAACGGCCTAATAATTATTTCTGCTCAGAAAATGTAGAAGAGCAAAAAATGGCCTTCAGTTTAATGATTGTTCGTAAAGAAGCATGAGTCACTGCAACTGGTGCACATTTTTGCCTCGTAATTTTTTCAAAGCTGAAAACAACCTGGAAATGTCATAGGGGAAAAAAAGAGAGCATAAGTGACTGAAAAAAATATGCGTGGACAATTATACACCTTGCTGTTATTTTAGCCATCATCTCTTCGTGCCTGTTTGTGAGGCAAATTGCATTTCATGATGGCTAATGGCATGTTCAGGAAAAATACAGAAGATTAAATTAGCAACAAACCAATTTTAGAGATGTGTAACAGTGTCTCTGGGATGATATTATGGCGCAGCATTATAGCTCTCAGTAAGGTTCAGGTGTATTGCTGCATAGCATCCAAGCTTTCCATGGTCACTGAAGCTGAATAAATGCAATGTTTTTTTAATGCGTCTCATTGTAAAAGAAAATTGTACCAGCTCTTGTATTCCGTTTAAAATAGACCATGAATACTAATGAAGGGAAATGATGAGAGACTTTGAGGAGAGTTCCAGTTGCAATAGAAATCCTGGCATGTTTTTTATCCTTGCATTTTGCCACCTCAAGGTCAGAACAAACATCTTTATGATATAAGCTCTTATAAACAGCACAGCAAATTCATAATTAAATATAAGTTAATTATGCGTAAGTGTATTTTTTATTCAGTGTACATTAAACTGATGTACTACAGTAAACATTTTAGGAATTTAAACCTCTATCCCTCCAGAGTGAACCTCTGCCTTTCCCCCTATGTGCTCTGGGATAGGCTCCAGCAGGCGCCTGTGACCCTGAGGTAGGGAATAAGCAGGCTTAGAATATGAATGAATGATATTTTTTAAACGATGTATTTTTAAAAAAAAAAAAAAAAAAGCACCTCGCATACTTAGTTTTGCCTACTATAGAGTATGAACATATGCAATTTAGTGCTGAAAGCTTTCACAGTGTGACAAAGCTTACAAGAAAAACATTAATTCCATAATCATAAAGTAACAGTTACATACTTGTTCACCTAATTGTTTACCTGTTACATTAAAATAGCTTTCTATTAAAAAGTTTGGTGATGTGACTTAAGGCACTTTTGTACATCGCTCTGGACAAGAGCGTCTGCTAAATTCTGTAAATGTAAATAGGTCTTCCCTCCCTCCTGTTCCTTGAAATCTTTGCACAATCCGAACATAGAGTTGGATTTGTGTGATCGCATTGTTAACGTAATGCAAAATAGGTCTCCTTGCTGTCTGGCTGGTTATTTATTTCATTTTAATTACACTCTTCAAAATAAGTAGTGGGTGATGTAGTGGTTAGCACATTCACCTAACAGCAAGAAGGTCCGATTCCTGGGTCTTTCTGTGTGGTGTATGCATGTTCTCTCTGCGCTTGCATATTTCCACTGGTACTCCGGTTTCCTCCCACAGTCCAACTTTTACATTAGGTTGATTGGTGATTCTAAATTGCTCATAGAAGTGAATGTGAGTGTAAGTAGTTGAACATGCAAACTCCGCACAGTAAGACCCTGTGACCTGGGATTCGAACCCAGGACTTTTTTGTTATGAAACGACTGTGCTAACCACTAAACCACCGCGCCACTCTCTGTTAAGTTTATCTTTTTTTTTCCATTTAATTATTTGTAAGATAAATTACTGGTAATCGTCTAATTACTAATAGGGTTACTGGAAAACAGGTTTGCTTGAGTTGCACTTAGCAGTGTGTATTATGTAATGATTAGCAGATAACAATCCATTACTGTGAATCTAAAGAATATACTTTATATATATAGATATATAGGGTCTTGCTCAGAGGCCCAGCAGTGAAAAGTTTGGTGTTGCTGGGAATCCTATGAGCAGTCTGACACCTTCACTGCTTCACTACGGCTTTATGCAAATGTATACTGTGATACCAATGAAATATTTGGCCAGCGATGTGGTAAACAAAAGTTATTGCACTCTGGTGATCTGAGTTTAATGCAAAAAACAATGAAATTAAGAATTTATAAAATTATTTACAATCATATTTTTTAAATGTTAGCAGCTGTTCAAATACAAATAAATACATGTAATGTTGATGTGGTGCTTTCTCTTCATATGCAAAAACATTTTCAATTTTGCTTACTTGTTCGTTTGGTGCCCGAAATGTGGTCTCATCAGGGTCAACTTGGGGCCATGTTCTGATTCCATCAGCCAGATTCCATCAGTGTCATTTTATAGTAGTTTGCAGAGTAGATGGGAAGTGGAAAGTTTAAGCTATTATTTATTTGTTGTCGTAGTCGAACTGGGACGTTATTAAAAAGCCAACAATGTCATAAATCCTTGTTGTTGTTGAATCATTGAAAAACATCCCAAGCAATAGTTAGGCTTGCTCAGTCATGCCCTAAATCCATTCACACTAATTCATAAAAGTCAGCCGCCTTTGCTAACAGTGTACTATTAGTAGTGACTTCTTGCCAGCACTGATTTAAGTCTGGCTCATGTTCACACAGTGTGCATACACACGTGTGTGGTTACGTAATGTCACAGAGCCTTTAAACACTGTACTCCAAAACCACATTAGCAGACAGAATGGCTGGATCTAGTTCAAGGCTCTATTATGTTTCTTAGAGCATTTTTTATATGAGCATTCATTCATTCATTTTCTATACCCACTTATTCCCGAACTTTCCGGGGTCACGGGGGTCTGCTGGAGCCTATCCCAGTGCACATTAGGCGAGAGGCAGGGGAGTACACCCTGGACAGTTTGCCGGGCCATCGTAGGGCCACTTCGTAAGCATTTTTAAGTGCAAATAAAAATACTGTTTGGACAATAAAAGCTAAAGTAATCTTTGGAACTTCCTTTTATTATGACCCCAAATTCTTGTTCTCCCAAACACAACAGGAAGAACCAGAGATTAAATCATCCCTTAATAAAACAGAAATATAAAAGCCAGGGTTTTAGGTGTCATAGTAAAAAACAGTCGTGACCGGGTTTAGTCTGGTTACAGTAAACACAATAACACAGTGACTCATTTGTGAGTCGTAATTATGGCATTTGGTAAAAAACTGATGTAAGCTGATGACGGATGAGTGTATGGGCAGTCTGCAGGGAACAGTGGGTTATTTATCTTGTTTGCTAAGAAGCCTCAAACTATTCTGTGTGTGTGTGTGTGTGTGTGTGTGTGTGTGTTTATAGTGTGACTGTGTACACCTGGCTCAAAGTCCTATAAAGACATCGTGTTTTTGCAATTGATAACCGATATGCAGAACCGATATTTATTTTCTTGTACCTATAGCAACAGTACCGAAATGAACAATGTTAAATTAATTTAGGTTGATTTCTACAGCAATATGACTTTATGGGCCTGAAACTGAAAGACAGTTCATGTTTTTTAAGGTGTCATTCAAAAGCTTTAATTGGGTGAACGAACAGGAGTGAGCCTGGAGTGAGCCTGACTGCATGTGGTTGTGTCCCTGCAATGGACAGGCAACCTGTCCAGGGTGTACCCCCTGCCTTTTGCCCTATGTGCAAGGAGATAGAGCTCCAGCAGAGCCCCGTGACCCCGGGTTTGGGAATAAGCAGGTATAGAAGATGAATGAATAAATGAATTAATAAAAAAACTTGACTAAATCTAAATCTTTTTTTCTTTAATATTTTTACACACAATAGGAGGAAAGAGATAATAAAACATTTCTTAATTAGCATAATAAAAAAAACTTTACTTTTAAGTCTTATAGGAGTGCGTTAGGGGGGGGATTCGGGTATTCGACTGCTAATTGGAAGATACAAGTTCGATTCTTAGCACCACCAATTTATACAATTGCTTAGTTGTACAACGAGATACACGTATGTCGCTGGATAAGGATGTCGACCAAATGCCGTAAACTTAAATTCTTAGTTTTGAGCAAAACTAGGTTGTAGTTGGTCTTGCAATCAATTTCTTAAAATCGTTGTGAATCCGATGCTACAAAACCGTTACTGATCATGAGAGGGAAATTAAATATTGGGAATATATCAGTAGAAGGAGGTATCTTTCAGTTAACTTCATCTACATTATTCATTATCATCTACATTAAACTTAATTTTTCTTCCATGAATCATTTTCATTTAATCAATTTTCTCAAGCAAAACACATACACACAATATGTTATATTTGTATATGCTATACAGTATATGGAATGAATACATTTCACTATAAATTACTATTATTTGTAGTTCAGAGAAAGTTGCCAACCTAGCTATAGCTACATAAATAGGGTATTAAAGGTTGCAACGTCATATCCATATTTACAAAATGAATAATAATTATTTTCCTAGCAGTCATTTAACAAGACGTCTTCAAAAATATAAAGATACTTCTAAAGATATATAATGTTGTCCTGCTTAGCTAGCAATAAAGGATCATGTCAATGTGTCACTAATGTTAGCACATTACTAACAATTATGAAAGGCATTCCGAAAGTCACATGTCCAATTATTACTAATAAGAAAATATTCTTGGAATGGATATCTAGCATTTAGCAGTAGGAATGACAAACCCGGTAACATATTATTTTAATATCCCTAAAACAATCCTCTCAGGTTAGCTCATGCTAACTGGCTACCTGTTAGTAAAGGTGCTAAATGTTTTATACCCATATGTTAGCTATTCATTTAATGTAAAAATTACAAATCCCCTGGAAGCCTGTTTCTGACTTATTAACCCAGAATTTTGCAACGCAAGCTGCAATTCTAATGTGGAGCCAGTCCGGGGTGTACCCCTGCCTTTTGCCCTATGTGCGCTGGGATAGGCTTCAGCAGACCCGGTTAACCAGAGTTAGGGAATTAGCGGGTATAACAGTAAAACGAAAACAGTAAACATGTCAGAATCTCCTTAAGTGTCCTGTCAAATCCGGGTACCCTGGTTACCCCCCACAGTCCAAAAACATGTACATTACATGTGCACTGGGATAGGCTCCAGCAGAACCCCTCAGTTATAAACCCCCTCAGGAATAAACAGGAATATAAGACTGAGTGAAATCCAGTCTTGTTAGCATAGGCTAGCTAGATTATTGACTAGGTTCTTTATACTATTTTGTGAAAGTAAAGTTGTTAAATTTAACTTAATGCCTCCAAGAATCCTGTGAATTCGAGTCAGAAAAGGTATTAACATTTATATAAATCTGTCTAAATGACAATCGAACTCGAGAAATTGAACCCAGGACCTTCTTGTTGTGAGGCGACTGTGCTAGCCACCACGCTGCCCATGTTGTAATCCTACAATAAAATTAAGATTTCTCTGTTAGTAAAAACACACCGAAAATAATCCTCTATAATTGAAGGTTTGTAAGAGGAAATTAGTTTATATATCGCAATTATGACTTTTTAACCTAAAATTCTGACTTAATAGCTCACTGTTGCATGTTTATATCTTACAATTCAGAAAGAAATATGTACACTTATGAGATGAGAAGTTGCAACAGGGTTTTTTTATTCATAGGCTTCCAAAGATTTCCATTAGATATCCTCACGACCACTTTAATTTGTAAGCAGGATAAATAATAAATGTTAATACGCCTTTAGAAATCCAATCTGCGTCTGTAGGTTATCAGCTTCAAGGGCCCTTTTCCTTTTCGAAGTTTTTTTTTTGTCTGCTTTTGGTTGAGTGATGTCTGATGTTGAACAGTCATGTCATGACTTCAGACATGCAGACATCCATTGTGTCAGCATGTTGTTGCCAACTGTTTTGAAATCCTAATTATTCGAATGAATGTGTTAGCAGGCAATTACATCGACAAACAAATGATAAATTTAGCGGTGACGTTGTGGGTAGTTGCTTTGGTTTTACACCTGGGCTATGAAGAAAATGGAGTTCTGTTATAACCAATAATTTATCTCTATATACTTGCTTTATAAAAGTATATAATTAACTGTTTCATTTGTTAGCACTGAGATCAGAATTCTTTATTATCAGCATCATGCATTACAGTTTAGGATGCAGGGCCTATATAACAGGGCCTATATAACCATGGCTAATATCTTTCCTCTACAGCTGGATAGAAACTTTGGTTCATCACATTTTTAGGAGAGTGATTCGTCTTTAGGTATTAATAGTAGTGATAGTAAAGACTCAGGAGAGGAAGCTCCCACCAATTCGGGTGGCGGTGCTATCAATACTGGAAACATGGAATACAGGAAATAATGTTAATAAATTTAAAGGGGGCTTAGAATTTAAAAAATGCTCGCTCACTTTTCTTTCTGCTTAAACAGATCCATTCCCAAAGCTTTTTCATTCTAATTCCTCTGTTAGTATCCTTGCTACTATTCCCCTGAAACATTCCTGAATCAGACCATGTGGCAAGGAAGAAACCTTGAAAAGTGCATTTTATAAACAGTCGTCTCAAAACAAGAAGGTCCTGGGTTCGAATCCCGGGCTTGGGGTTTTTCTGTGCGAAGTTTCCTCTGGGTACTCCGGTTTCCTCCCACAGTGCAAAAACATGTGCATTAGGTTGGTTGGTGATTCTAAATTGCCCATAGGAGTGAAT
>JAOTQW010000015.1:1525369-1541782 GCA_026260075.1 Sisor rabdophorus
TGTGTGTGTGTGTGTGTGTGTGTGTGTGTGTGTGTGTGTAAAAGAGAGAGAGAGAGAGAGTGAGTGGGACTGAATTTTGCACAGCTGTTTCAGCAATAGACAGAAAAACAGACAATACGTCTCTTTAAATGTAGCTTGACTATAGAAGCAGTCGTGAGAAAGAGAACAAGAGGGAGGAGGGACAGAGAAAGAAAGAAAGAGAGAGAAAACAATGGATGGAGGGATAGAGAGAGAAAGAGAGAAAGAGAGATAAAGAGAAAGTGAGAAAGAGAGTGAGAGTGAGAGAGAGAGAGAGAGAGAGAGAGAGAGACAAAGGAAGAAAGAGAGAAAGAAAGTTAAAGAAAGAAAGATGAGAAAAGAGAAAGAGAGAGAGAGAAAGAGAGACAAAGGAAGAAAGAGAGAAAGAAAGTTAAAGAAAGAGAGATGAGAAAAGGAAGGAAAGAAAATGAGAGATAAAGAGAAAAGGGGAAAGAGATGGAGAGATAGAGAGAGATTTTTTGTGACCACACTTCAAACATAGAAATATAAGACATTTCCCAATATACAGCAGAAAATAGGATCATGGGATGCACCATGAGATCTTGGAGAAACAATGTTTCATTTTACTGTGTACTGCATCTGCTCTATATAGAGAAAATGACAATAAAGCTTCTTGACTTGACTTGGCTACCTATGTGACCATCTATTCAGCATGGATTGAACGGTATTTTGCCGTTAATAAGTAATTTAATCATTTATTCATTCACACACACTTATGAATCACCAAGCAATCTAATGTACATGTGTTTTGGGACTGTGGGAGGAAACTGGAGTACCCGGAGTAAAGCAAAGCACAGGAAAAACATGTAAACTCTGCACAGAAAGACCTCTTGTCTGGGAATCAAACCCGAAACCTTCTTGATAATGATATTCACTCAACCAAACACATGGTATCTTTCAGCAAATCACTTTTAATCTTTTTGAATGTACTTTTTATTTATTCTGCCTCTTTTTCTGTCATACATTCTACCTCTCAACTCAACCTCATATTCTTGTTTGAGTGTCTGATCTGCCTGCTGTTTGTTGGCAGGTCATTGGAGATGCATGAATTAAGCAGCCCTCAGCATCAGATCACCAGTGGCAGTGATGGGAGTTCCAAACTGGACAAGAGTCTCCTCACTAACAGCGTCTCCACCAACGGAACAGGAGGTGAGACACTTATAGACCAGTTTAAAGTATAAAAAAGATGATGTCATAGTCGTGTCATATTCATCACGAGAAAAATGATTAATTCTTATACAATAATACAAAAACAAAGTGTGCACCTACCTTAGCCCAGCTCAATGGGAGGTTGAGGTGGGCCAGCCCACCCTGTCACATAATTGGCCAACCTGAGGGAAAAAGTAAGAGATACAATTTGCTGTTACACATACCTGGGCCCAGGCTTGATGTACCTTATGAGATTTTGAAATAGCTTCATGCATTGTTATAATGTTGATATTAAATGTTAAATTGACAGTGCTGTTAAATTCTGAACTTTGAAATTATTAATGATGTTTATGTGAATTTTTTTTTTTTACATGGAAAACGTCTATAATTTAAATAACCCAAGAAACTTACTCTCTATAGATAGTGGAAATAGATAAATAGATAACTATAAATAGCTGGTAAATTGTGGTGTATAATGATTTTTTTTTTGTGCTAATCGACCATCCCCAAATGTTTAACTTTTTTATGTTCATCTCATTTATCCAGTGATAGGATGTACCTCTATGAATCATCATATCAGTTTAAATTCGTTTAGACATGCTGGAGGACTAGTTGCTTCATGGACACAAAAAACTGATTAGATCACCTTAAACAGAGACATAAATAGAAGATACATGATCAAAATGAATCTATAATTATAAAGAGATGAAAGAATATTTAGATGTATAGTATATATATATATATATATATATATATATATATATTCTTAATTTACAGCCTGTTTGAACGTCATAAAAGCACATGCTAGATAACAGTTTGACTAAACGCATCTCCTTACTTGATGTTTGTAATACACTGGTCCTTGAACGTTTCAGGAAATAGTTGCATATATGAGGCTCTGATCTCATGTCTGGAGTCAGAAGTGTGTTTCCTGTCACAGGGAGTGCTGTTCAAGTAAAGAGCAGAGCAGAAAGATTATTCATTTGAGTCATAAAGGTCAAATCTACTCGGTTTTGGTTGTAAAGCTACGCTGAGACCTTAGACATTAATTGGAATACACCACAATGTGTGTGTGTGTGTGTGTGTGTGTGGCAAAATATTGTCCTGTTTATAGATTGTGTTTTGTGTTAAGTGAGAATCTGGTGTACCACAAACTTTTTCAAATTGTAAAATAGTGTTAATTTATCCAACATTCATGTTTTTGCTTTAGAAAGCTGTGTGTGTGTGTGTGTGTGTGTGTGTGTGTGTGTGTGTGTGTGTATGTGTTTGTGTGTGTGTGTGTGGGCAGTAGTGATCTCATCTGGCTGAAAGAAACAATAGAGGAACACAGCAAGCAAAAAAGACAGCAGAAGTCTGTAAATCATTCCGATTAGAGTCCAGCTAATGATTTTAACAGACACACACACACAAACACACACACACACACACACACAGCCAAAACAGCAACATATTCAACATTCTCCTTAGTTTACCTCATCATCGCACACATATACACACACATATACACACAGCCAACTGACACTGAGCCACTGGCAAGCAAGAGTGACCGACTGTGAAAGCTCATTTGTCTGAGGAAAGTGTACCGTCACGCACTAGCGCACAAACATTAGCACTGACATACATTATATGCATTAATCATATTTTTTAAGAAGGTATAGGTTTTTACCCAAAACGTGTTTTATTGAATTGATTAACTCATAAATACTAAACCTTTGTTCCAAATCCACCCACGCATAAAGTAAGAACAGTAAAAGTTCATCTAGGGACAGAATTGTAAAGTGGTAGCATCGTGGTTATAGCATTGAAACTGCTATTCATGAGATATTGGGTTCAAATCCTGACTCCAACAGGCTGCAACTGCCACCACCACTAATGGTTTTCAAAAACCTTCTGGATAAGATTGAAGTTGTGAAGAACGTTCCGGATGAGATTGTCTGCTAAGGGACATGATTTAAATGTAATTGCTTACTAGCCTTTATCACTTTTAACTAGTTAAAAATTAGTAGTAGTGACAGTAAACAGACAAACTGGGGAACTAGTTATAGATTTACATACCTTTCTAACTGTAAATGTCATATAGAATTTAATTTAATAAACAGCAAAGAATTGCATTAGACAAACTGTTGGTTAGCAGTGGTTAGCACTGTCACAATACTGCATAAAAGTCCCGGGTTTGATTTTCAAGCAAGGGGTCTCTCTGTGTGGAGTTTGCATGTTCTTCCTGCATTTCCTGCAGTTGGGTTTACTCCAGGTTTTCAGGTTACCTTCCACAGTCCAAAAACATGTACATTAGATTAATTAGTGATTCTAAATTGTCATAGAAGCATGAGTGTCTGTGGTTGGTTATCTATGTGTGGCCTGGTGATGGACTGGCAACCTGTCCAGGTTGTACCACTGTTTCTCACCCTGTGTGGCTAGGATAGGCTCGAGCAAACCACTATGACCATGAGTTCGGTAGTAAGAGGGTAAAGAAGATGAATAAATTAATAAATAAAATAGTGGTGGTCATTTAAAACTAGATCTGTGATTGGTCATTTGAAACTAATTTAATTTGCTATTGCTCAGTGAGCAATTTTATCTGTAATCAATTTTGATCTCAGATTGGTAATTTTTAAAACTGATTGGTCAGTAGAAACAATTGTAATCATCATTTTAAATAATCTAATTTTTTTTCCTGACCCTTTCAAGCCAAAAGATTTAATTAAGGTAAAGCATTTGCTTATTGCCGCATCTACCATGCCAAGCAGCTAAATAGGATAAAATAGATAAAACTGTTTATCAATTATATTTATTAGTTAATAAGAGAAGAACCAGCACTCTGAAACGTTTACTGTAAAACACCTTCCAGGGGTTATATAAACCTCAAAACACAAGAGTAAAACTGTCATGTGGAATCATCTAGAAACTATGTCTATGTCTATGACTATCATCTGAACCTAGACACCGTTGTTTTCAGTGAAACCTTTCTGCATAATGTAGTCGATGATGTAACTGACTCCGCCCCCTCCCTCAGGCGAGAACATGACCGTTCTAAACACGGCTGATTGGCTGCTGGGCTGCAGCACTCCGCCCATTGCCCCAAGTACGAAGGACTATGGTATATTGCATGTGTGTGTAGAGTGAATATATCTAGAGAGACTATGTTGTAGATGAAGTGTGTTATAACACTACAGTATATACATTATATTCATTGTAGATACACTGTAATGAAAGAAACACACTGTAAATCTCTTGGTGTGATGGAGAAAGTCTTTGTTGTGGTTGTTATTTTTATTTAATTAAAGAGATTAAAGATTATTTACAGTAGATTAAACATTTTATATCTTTGTTTCAGTAAAGACAGAGCCGCTGAACAGCAGTGATGCAGTCAGTACAGCAGGGGATACAGGCTTGGACAATTACACAGGGTCAGGTAAGACATCACACACACACACACACACACACGGAATACCTTGTATATCCTTGTGTCAAAACTTGCTGAAAGCTCTAAGGCCTTAAGCTTTGTCCTTGAGTTAACGTCAGCACAGCATTGTCTCTTTATTTAGCTGCATTACAAACACAGACACACACACACACACATCCACACACACACATACCAGCAGATTTTTCTAACCATGCATCCCCCCTGCAGAGAAAGCTGAGGCCCATGCTTGAGCTGACAGAAAGGTCTGATGGCTCAATAGTAGAAGACAAAGGAAAAGTGTGTGTGTGTGTGTGTGTGTGTAAGAGAGAAAGGTTTGCATGGTTTCATATAGGAGATTATGAAGCCATCCATCTCACAGTGGGAAAGATCGAGTAAACTTAGTTAAGAAAGTGTATCTGGTTTATGAAGTGTAATTTTCTGTACATGTGCAGAAGGGTACAGCAGTCAAGGACTCTCGTCTTTACCTTTAACGCCCAAGTGTTTTTCATATAGAGCATAAATAATATCAAGCTATCTTTTTTTCAATAATTAAATTTTTTAGACAGTTTTACAGGTGTTCCAGTAGATACATAAAAAAAAATAGATACATTAAAAAGAAATAGAAAAGTAGAGATAAAAAAGTTTAGCTCAACAAAAGAAAGAAGAGAAAAATGAGAGAAAAGGGTGTAAGAAAGACAAGGAATAAAGGAACAAAGTTAATAGGAAAAAAAGGACCATAAAAATTTGAAAAAGAAAAGAAAAAATAGAGAAAAACAAATGAAGAAATCATAACAATGGGAGAAAGGAAATAGAATATAAGGAATGAAAAAAGAAGAGGATTATTTTTAAAGCAAGAGAAAGAAAAGAGTTAAGCGCATCAATAAAAAAGAAGAAATAGAAAAGAAAAAGAGGAAAAAGAATGGAAAAGTTTTTGATATAGTTTATTTAAATGAGAAAAGTTCATTTTTTTCTTCTCTTTTTTCCAACTGAACTGTCAATCGGTGAGTTAAATGTGTGGGTTGTGGCTGTGGGAGTGAGAGGATGTTACAGTTTTTGGCATATGCTCTATAAAAACAACTTATATTATTTTTATATCCTGCTTTTCATTAAAAAATGTACCAAAGTGAAACTGAGAGACGACACAAGTTGGTTTTTTTTTGGATCTTCATTCCGACGGTGTGTGTAAAAAGTTTGTGATCTAAAGTATAATATTACATAGAATTTTTTCTTATGTGCAGTTATAACCAGCAGCGGATTTAGTCCCCGTCCTGCACATCAGTACTCACCTCCTCTTTATCCATCCAAGTAAGAAGCATTGCTTACACATGCAAAACTATTCACACACACACACATGCACGCACACACACACACACACAGTCCACATCAGTTTCGGCTCCTCTCATGTTTCCTGGCCCTTAAGGCATGAAATATATCTACTCGCTCCAACAAACACCACACAAACAGCTTATATGAATATGTTCCAAAATCCTAATCTGTTTGATTGACAGACCTTATCCTCACATCCTATCTACGCCTGTGGCTCCTTCCATGTCTCCCTATACTGGACAGACCCAGTTCAGTAGCATGCAGCAGTCTACGGTTTATACCCCATACTCTCAAACAACACAACCTTATGGCCTCTCTACGTACGGTAAGCGTTCCCTTATCTTATATACTGGTGGTGGTGGTGTAGCTCTGACTTCTCTGAATTTTTAAGATGAACAAGAGAAAATGATGTATAAACATGTTCTGCTAAGATAGTCTAGCAAAATCATTTGCTCTCACAAATGTGGTTCCTGAGCAGGGAACTGATCCAGGGACTAGGGGTTGCACAAGTTAGTGTTCCCTCATTGCTGGTCCCATGCCCGGATAAAATTGGGAGGGTCACGTTAGGAAGGGCATCCAGCGTAAATGCTGTGCCAAATCGTATGTGCGGATCAATGATCTGCTGTGGCGACATCTACCGGAACCAGCCGCAAAAAGTAAAGAAATATTTATAAATGTGCGTCTAAAAAGATTCAAACTAAGCAAGGCAACAAGACAACAGCGGCAAGAAACCAAAACTCCATTCGTGACAAAACAAAGAGAAACAACTTGGGAGAAACCAGGCTCAGTTGGGGGTCAATTCTCCTCTGAACAGACAAACCAACTGTTTATTCCATCTTTCATGGATGCCAATCTAAAGACAAGGTCGTTACTGGGCAACTGCCTCTGGAGATTATGGACTCTATTTGTAAAATTACACATTCCAAAATTCTATTCTTTCAGTCAGACAGAAATAGGTTTGCGCACATCCACTGGCTTCGGTTAGATCTTGGTGATATGAAGAAAACCTGTGACAGGAATCTGATCTTTAATTATTCATTCATCTCCTATACGCGCTTATTTCCTAAATCTGGTTAACGGGGGTCTGCTTGAGCCTATTCCAGTGCACAAAAGGCAAAAGGCAGAGGTACACCCTGGACTTTTTCTACTCCAGTGGGAAATTACTGTATGTGTTACATTTGAGGTCCCTTTTACACTATTTACTTCTATACGTTTTTTCATCGGTTGGCTGTGGTTTTTACATCATATAACCTTTTACCAGTGTCTTACTCTGGTGTATATTTGCAGCAGATTTAGGGGTGATGTTACCTGGAATAAAGACAGAAGGAGGGTTGTCCCAGACTCAGTCTACTCTCCAATCAGGACTGAGCTACAGTCCAGGATTCACCACCCCCCAGCCTGGACAGACGGCCTACTCGCCCTATCAGATGCCAGGTAATTACAGGCTACAGCTAACCAGCACAATAGTCCATCCTGCAGATGAATGCAAGAGTAATGAAAACTTGATTACCAAGATCTGCCAACAAGGTCTGCTTGAGCCGATGAATACTCAGTGTTCTCTCTCTCTCCCTCTCTCTCTCTCTCTCTCTGTCTTTCTTTTACACACAAATTTACCAGCATCAGGGTTTACATCCTCCCCTGGACTCTACACCTCCAACAACTCTGTGTCCAATCCCGCCAACTTCAGCACACAACAGGTACTGTTGAACACAAACACTTTCAGAACTATGACATCACTCCCCAAAACAAGTCTGACTGTGCACATGATACACCACACAATCGATCATCATCAGACTTTCAGCCTGAGAAAAAAAACAAGCAGGAATGCTTTTGTTCCTCCGATAAACCGAGTCGAATAAACAACTGGTTTACTTCACTAGAGAGGAGAATCCTGAGAAGGAACGGACGGGAAAGTGAGGCTTCCTAAGAGCATTTTTATTGCACTGTTCATGTGCGTGGAGATGTTAGTGACAGGTTTAGAGGCATCTGCTGTAACAGATCAACCAGTGTATGTGTGCACATGTGGGTAAAAAAACACCAAGGGATTCATAAATGCTCCTATTTAACGATCTTGGTGTTCTAGCCAGAATGCTCTGTTCATTTTTCTTCTATTCCCTTCTCTTTCTCTCTCATATCGTCTTATCCTCTGGGAAAGTTGTCTTTTCTGTAGCTTTTTAAAACAGTATCTACAAGAAAATACTCAATAAATTACAATAAACAAATGAGCTATTTAATTAGGTTAAGATTCAAGTTTTCTATTGTCATGCATAAACACTTTATTGAAACCAACTAGAGAGCATAATATTTATTATAAAATAAATAATACTTTTTTAAATAAACTGAAATTATATTATATTATATTAGTAAATAAACTGAAATTATTTTTCTGATCAAGGTCTTTAACTCGCACGTGCTCAGTGAAATGAAATAAATATAATTTGCTTTGGAAAAGAGCATCTGCCAAATACAGTAAATGTAAAAAAGTTTTGAGTCTACTTACACATACAATTTACAGCATTTGACAGACACTCGTATCCACAGTGTCTCTTTTATAATGAAGCAATTGGAGGCTAAGGGTTTTGCTCAGACACCCAGCAGTGGAACCCATGATCTTCCAATTAGCAGTTCAACACGTAACCCACTGTTCTAACACTTTATTTCTTTAACTTTAGGAATACTCCTCATATCCGGCATTCGGGCAGAATCAGTACGCTCAGTATTACTCTGCCTCCTCATACGGATCCTATATGACAACCAACAGCACACTGGATGCCACAGGCTCCACCTCTAGCTATCAACTGCAAGAACCCGCACCTGTAATCACAGGACAGGCCCCTGAGATTCACCCAGGTGAGTGCCCGCCATATTAAGGATGTCAGTGTTACTAGCTTGGGATATATCGTTGATAGATATCTCCATGTTTCAGGATGACACAGAGTATGTTGATGATCTGCTTACTACATCTCATACTGTACCAACTGTCCAATGACATCATGTTGATCCTGGATCAGTGAACCAGTATAGCCATTAATCCTATGTAAGAGTTCACTAAAGAACAGCACTCTATGATATTTGGGCTGTTTAGATATATTAACATTGGTAGATATCAGCAATCCCTGTTGCTAGTATAGTGACATGGTGCTTGAATTGATCTACTCTGGTCTGAGATTGGTGTAAACGTGATATGGTTAGGACCTAGTACCCTGTTGGTGGAAAAGGACTATCCAGGACCATTTCTCTTATCTTATCAGTGTGTCCATTGATTTAGGTGATTTTGAAGGGCAGAGTCCTTCAACGCCCATTAAGGAACTGGATGATCGGACGTGTCGTGGGGGTGGGACTAAAGCCAGGGGACGTGGTAGGAAGAACAACCCCTCCCCCCCTCCTGATAGTGATCTGGAGGTAAACTACATGATATATAAAATAATATTGGTGAAGGAAGCTCATGTTCATACTAATGTTGGATGAGGATACATCCATATGTGTAGTGTATTCAAAGATGTGTGTGTTTTACAGAGAGTGTTTGTTTGGGATCTGGATGAGACCATTATTGTCTTTCATTCACTTCTTACTGGATCATATGCACAAAAATATGGAAAGGTATGATATTATTTCTTTTTCATTGCTAAAAACAGTCACAGGATTTACTTTACCAAAACAGTCACAAGCTTAGTTTATGCATGTTTTATTTACTGGCAACCAGGATTGCTTTAGACCCTGTGTGTGGAGTTATGATTGCTCTGTGTTTAGGGTTTTTCCTGTTTTTATAATTTTCTTTAGTTCAAGGACGTGTGTTATAGTTTGACTGGCATATATATTGACATGTCTGTAGTGTGTGAATGGATGTGTGTAAATCAACCACCAGCTCACATGGCTCTCAAGAGAAACTCTCATATTTTCGCTCTTCTGTGGTTATCAGTGGTTACGGATTTCACACGACTGCAGTCTAGCGCAAGACATGACATCTCATAATCCAGAACAGGATGGAAATGAATCATTAAAAGTAACTAAGAAACTAATTAAATATAGTACAGTAAAAGTCAATTCATTGCGATTAAAGAGTACAAGTAAAACTTCAAAATTTGGGCTTTTTTTGTGGAGTTTGCATGTTCTCTGTGTTTGCGTGGGTTTCCTCCAGGTACTCATGTTTCCTCCCACAGTCCAAAAACATGTGCATTAGGTTGATTGGTAATTCTAAATTGCCCATAGCACTGAATGTTAGAGTGTGTGGGAAAAAAAAGGTTTTAAAAAAAGGATATGTGGCAACTGAAGCCATTACATTACAATTACTCAGCTGTATAAAAGAGATAAATAAAGTCGCTTTGGATAAGTGGTTTTACCAAATGCTGCAATTGTTATAAGCGTTAAAATATGTGTAGACATGTCTTCCAGAAATTTGATAAACTCCCGAAATTTGAGTGATTTGCAGTGGTTTAAAAGAATTTTTCTATTTTTTATGTGATGTGTATTAGAGGTTCAGCATTTGTGGATGTGACATTGGGGTCTTGTGACTTGTGTCTCTGACCCTATGTCTGTGCTGTGTTAGGTTTTTTTTTTCTTTGTTATGTTGTATAGTAATGTTTCATTTTTCGTCAACTGAACCAAACGACAATAAATACCAGCAACTGGAATGTCTCCACTCTGTGTAAATGGTTGTACAAGACATTCACCCTGTTTTCACATCTTTACTGGTTTCTTGTCGTTGGTTCTGTGAGAGCTGTGAAGACAGCTGCAGCTATTCCCAGCTGACAAGCTATTTCTGACAGCGCAGTGACGAGCAGGACCCTCCGATCTTAGGCACTTAATCAGTGACAACGCCAAACCTGTCACTCTTCCTCACACACACACACACACACACAGAATGTGTTAAAACCAAAGGTTATATCATATTAATTGAATTTCAGAGGGACAGACAGCCAGGTAGACAGAGCTATCGATTAGTATTCATGTTGTCACTCAAGTTCAGTTTAACAAAAAAAAACATCTTTGCTATAATTATATAAAAACAAATAATAAAAACAATCATTCCTAAAAACTTTACAAAAAACTCTAGGAATAGAAAATGGACAGGATTTATGATATAGCCGTGAAAGAGTTTTTTTGTTAATTAAGGAATGAGAATTATGGTGTGCTTAAAAGTTTTGGCACCAACTAACCCAAGCCCCAGCTTTCTCTTCAGCCTTCTGCAAATACTTGTGTAAATTTACTCACACTCACATAATCAGGCTCCTGTTTAATACTTACACTCCAAACGAAGTTAAATGTCTAAGTAAAGAGCGGACTTTGGGATTGTATGCATGAATGTACTTGCACATAAAAGACGAAGAGGCTATTTTCTATTCTGGCGCTGCACTTTGGGACAGTCAACTTGAACGCAACCAACACGCATGAGATGATTTTTACAGCTGAGGAGCCCCCCCCCCTTTCTCTATTCACTTTCCTTCTCTTTAACCCTGTCTCTTCTTTGCGCTCCTGCATTCCCCTGTGTGGGAACATTACACAAGTGTGTGTGTGTGTGTGTGTTTGTGGTTTGACTGGTTGGAGCAAGTGTATGTGAGTCTATCATCAAATGCCTAAACTGAAGTTTGAGGACAGAGGAGACGCCAGAGTGTATGTGGGTATTTAAATAAAGTCTTACTTAAGACCAGGATCAAAAAATAAATCTTGAATGAGATGTTGAACATGCACAAAAGAGTGGTGCTAGTCAGGTGGGCACCGGCCTTTTAACCAGAATGTCTGTTGAAATTAATTTTCTTTCACAAAATCTACATACATTTCCCCACCATGATAATGATGACGATGATTTGTTTTATTTCTTAGGATGCCCCAATGGCAGTGACACTGGGTTTGAGAATGGAAGAAATGATCTTTAATCTTGCAGACACGCATCTCTTTTTTAACGATTTAGAGGTAAGGTCTTCTGCCTGTCCTTCCTTTTTCTCGTGTATGTTGATCAACCCATGAACATATGTTAATCAACAGTAAGATGTGTTCTGTTAATGCATGCAATCTGTGTATATTTTATTAGAACTTAAATTAAATTTCCTAATTTTAAAAAACATAAATAGCATTAACATCTTTGGCTTAGATATATAGTACTTTCATTCATTTATTCATTCATCTTCTATACCTACTTATTCCCTATAACTCTGGGTCACCGGGGTGGACTGAAGCCTATCGCAGCGCACATAGGGCGAAAGACAGGTCGCCAGTCCATTGCAGGGCCTATATAGGACCTTTTACTTGAAAACCTTTACTGAAATTTGGCTTGAAGCCCGTTGTGATTTCAAGCCTTTGTCGCCACCTGGTGGATTTTATTAGTCAAAAAAGCGTTAATTGGGACTTTGACCTGACACCTTACGTTCGTGTGTGTTTTTCTACAGGAATGCGATCAGGTGCACATCGACGACGTGTCATCAGACGATAATGGACAGGATCTTAGGTAGGTCTTAAACACCGCCCTTAACCGAACACGTGTTTGCCAAAAGAATAATTTGTGAACAGCATTCCCAGTAAATCTAATAGTACAGCAAATTTACTTTTGCAATCCACACACACACACAGTGTGTGTTTTTCTTAATCTATTCCACTCAGTCTGAAGCAAACAGAATGTTTTTGTAAATTGCAGCATTACATCTTTAACTGGAATTGAAAGATCGAAACACAGCGCCAGCGTTACAATGCCCCTGTGCACAAAGCACCCTAGCTTCATTAAGACATTCTTTTATTCTTTCGGTTGTGTTTATTAATCTATAATGCTGTAGGTCCACCAGACCTGAGATCGATCATCTTTTTTGGAAAATGTATTGGATATAAATACATGTGAATACATGTAAATGCACTGAGTGTCTTAAAACTTGTCTGTTGTTGTTTTTGTTGTTATTATCAACAGTACCTACAGTTTTGCCACTGATGGCTTCCATGCAGCTGCGACTAGCGCAAGCCTCTGCTTAGCCACAGGTGTCAGGGGCGGAGTGGACTGGATGAGGAAGCTGGCCTTCCGCTACAGACGAGTGAAGGAGTTGTACTGCACATATAAGAACAACGTGGGGGGTAAGTTACTGCCCTCTGACCTAAAACCGTTTAGAATGTAGTAAATTGGGGGTTTGCGAAGAAACTACATAATTTTTTATTGCTATTGATAGTCCTACAAGTGTGGAGCTAAAATTGTGAGGCATTTGATGAAAATAATGCCATTCTTATGAAGACTATACCCAAATTTCATACTTGCTGCTGAAAATCACCCAACCCACTGTGGGTCCCAAAATTATTACTTTACATTTGGTTTACACATTCAGGTTAAATTGGTAGCCCTTAATGGGTATTGTATAAGTGTTGGATTATGGTTGTGGTCAAATTCTCACATCATTATGCGTCATCCACATGCTTTAGGCTTAGATCGTTATCGTTCTGGGTTGTTCATTTGCAGATTGGTGTTCAATCCCCTGCACCGCTACACTGCCCCACTTGTGCGCTTGGGCAAAGCTGTTAAATCACTCCTGCCCTCAGGGGTCCTGTAAAATACATGGTCATGAGAAAAGTCATGGACTTTCAAAACAGTCATTTCCAGGTGTGAAAAAAATTTTGGAAAAATATATAATACACTGTGGGAATTTTAAACATAGAGTTTCCTCTTATCAAACAGACATTTTATGAAACATTAGGTCATAAATATTTGCTTTAATTTTTATTTTACAAGTGCTGATCATGGCTGACCTGGTGACCTCAACCCAGCTTCCCAAACTAAGATATGCGAAGTAATAAATTTCACCTTGATGTAATAAATATGTGGAAATTAAGTAGCTGTATTTTATTTTATTAAGCTGTCAGTGCTGGATGTTTCTCTGGAAAAAAGGTTGTTTTAGTGTAACTTCGTTTTTATGTATTTAACAAAGTGTTTATTCCTTTATCAGGAAATGATGTATCTTTCTTGGCTGGTTTTCTTAGGGCTTTTGGGTCCGGCTAAGAGAGATGCATGGCTCCAGCTCAGGGCTGAGGTTGAAGCTTTGACAGATTCCTGGCTCACCACAGCTCTCAAGTCTCTGTCGATCATTAGCTCCAGGTCTGAAGGAATCTATCTAGTCATCCAGTTCTGTCTGTCTGTCTCTCTGTCTGTCCGTCCGTCCGTCTATCTATCTGTCTGTCTATCTGCCGATTTTCTTCTAAACATGGCAATGAATATAAATAATAAATCATAATGAAACACAGTGAACTTGTTATAATAATAGAAGCAGCATTAGGGTGGTTACACTACATGTAAATTAGGATTGGTGATTCTAAATTGCCCATAGGCGTGAACGTAGGTGTGTGGTTGTTTGTCTATGTGTGGCCCTGTGATGGACTGGCGGTCCTGTCCAGGGTGTATCCCTGCCTCTTGCCCTATGTGCGCTGGGATAGGCTCCAACAGATACCTGTGACTCCAAGCTCAGAAATAAGCGGGTTAGAAGATGAATGAATGAATGAACGAATGAATGAAAAAAGCAGCATTTAAAAATGATATGCCAAATCTCTTTCTGTCCCTCTCTGTCCCTCTCTGTCTCTCTGTCTCTCTCTCTCTCTCTGTCCCCCATTAGGAGTAACTGTGTTAATGTCTTGGTGACTACGACTCAGTTGATACCAGCTCTTGCTAAAGTGCTGCTCTATAGCCTGGGTTCTGCGTTTCCTATTGAGAACATCTACAGCGCCACTAAAATAGGTGAGTCAACAAAAATCCATGACAGAAACTTTATAAACCAGCTCTGGGATGTTGCATGGAAGGTCAGTTTGTCCAGTAATATAAGGCCCCCCCCCTCTCTCTCTATTTATCTATATATACCCTCTGTAGCTTTCTTTCTCACCCTCTATCTCACCCTTTCTCTTTATCTCTCCAGCAATTGTTTCATTTAGTTTTTTAGTGTGTTCCTGATGACTTTACATAATTACCATTACAAATGATACGGTACTGCTTTGTTGTAATTAGGACACTTTAAGCCTTTTTTATTTATTTATCTGCTTTAAAGTCTGTTTCACACACACAAACACACAAACACACTTGGCTGGCCACTGGTTATGCTTTCCTTTAGGATTGTAAAAAGGGTGGTGTGTATGTGTGTGTTAGTTTAAATCAGTTATGTAGTACTGTTCATGGAAAAATCCTTCTCTCTGTCCAAGCTCTTGTTCCTCTTATCTTCTTCATGCTTTCCTTTTTAAAATCTGTTCATCCTGTCGTGACCTCTGGCGCCTTATGGGTTTATCCGTATTCTGTTTGTATCTGCGCTTAAGGCACTGCCTTATATTCCACAGGTAAAGAGAGCTGTTTTGAGCGTATAGTGTCCAGGTTTGGCACTAACATTACATATGTAGTGATTGGCGATGGGCGCGATGAGGAGCATGCGGCCAACCAGGTAACTTTCACTTTTCCTTTGACCTTTACACCTCTGACCTTTAACCCTGTTTATTATTGCAGGAAAAGAGAGTTGCTTTGAGCGAATAATACAAAGATTTGGCAGGAAGGTAGTGTATGTTGTTATTGGGGACGGTGTGGAAGAGGAGCAGGCTGCTACCAAGGTAACGACCCTCACTCCGTGACCAGGAAGCAGTGTGTGAACCCCCCCTCTTAAAAAATATTCCCTCTTCGCAAAGTGGAATGTGTGTGCTCTAGCAGTGCTTTACTTTAGCTGACACTGACACATTGACTGCTCCTCTGCTTCAAATGTGGTGTTTGTGTGTTTATATGCTGGTGATGGTGTAAGCTGCGTAAAGTTGCCAGTTTTGCATCTGCTCTGGCAATCATGCAAAAGCTTTCACGAGTTGCAAAACAGAGCTGTTCAACCTGGCACTCGTAATGGACAGATTGTTTAATTAATTATGCATTTGCTTTAGCCCGTATTTTATTCTGACCTGGTTAAATGCCTCTGTTTTAAAGAAACAATGTATTTCAAAGTGTGTGTGTGTGTCCTAGCAAGTCCACTTATTCTTCACTGTATGATTATTTACATGTTTAAAACAGCTAACAAGCATATTTCAATACAATACTGAAATATTATTACAAGCATATAGCTTGATTTTCCTTATTTTCAAATTTTTACACAATATTTATTACAACATTGATGTTCAGTGATTAGATAAACACAATAAAAACAAATTAAACAAATTATTCGTGAAACACTGTATATTATTGGGTTAAATGCAACCCAAGTCCCAAATACATTAGCAATGAAATATATCTTATTACTTACATTCTAATAGAAATACTCTCTAAACATGTTTTAACTGAAATAGGGTTAAAGTCACGATTGCCTTACACTTCAAATACATTCAAATAAACAAAAGTTACAGTCTTTAAGTCAAACTTTGCATTCACTCTGAATTTAGAACTGTTTATTTCTCTAAACATTCCTTTAATTATTCCTTTATTTTGTGCCTCATTAACAGACAGACAGACAGACAGACAGAGAGACAGAGAGACAGATAGATAGATAGATAGATAGATAGATAGATAGATAGATAGATAGATA
>JAOTQW010000015.1:1644489-1658498 GCA_026260075.1 Sisor rabdophorus
CCGCACAGAAAGACCCCAAGCCCGGGTTTCGAACCCAGGACCTTCTTGTTGTGAGGCGACAGCTGTTGCCAAAACAGTAAAAGTATTAATTGTATTGTCTTAAATGTCTTATTATATCTCAACTGCTTTCACTATAATCATCTTGGCCATCAGATGAAAAAGATTAAAGAAAACAAGAAGAGTAAAAAATGTCTTGAAAAGCCATCGGTGGTCGGTTACTCTTACTGATAAACTCTATCTGTGAACGTGTTTTCATTTTGGCCTCATTCATTTATTCAGTTTGGTCCAATTGAGTGATACATGAATCTCTTGGAGAGCATGTCATATTTACACATGTGACAAATTAAAACAAAAAGGCTGAACAGCCTGAATTTCTTCTCTTCTTTTTGTTTTCATTTTTATGTCCACCTGTGTGTGTGTGTGATGTAGACTTCTGCATCTCTCCACAAGGCCTCTCCATCTCTGATTGGCAGCTCCAGGTCAGAGCGCTTCCTGTAAGCCAGGGGGCCCTGGGAAAACTGGGCCTGGACATTTCCCTCTTAAAAGAGCTACTGCACATGATTATGTAGATCAACACAAGGGTATAGGTCTTGCCTGCAGGCACAGTGTGTGTGTAACATTGTTTGTATTTTCCCATGTTTCATCTCTTTGGCACTTCTGTGATTGTCAGACTGTTACAGTGGCTTTTGTGGTTTTGATAGTATCACATAAAACCCTACAGTGTGTGTAAAAGCAATTGTGTGAGAGCTATAAGACTTATACACTTACTACACAATATAGTATCAATTGAGTGCACATAAAAATGAGTTTAAATGAAAAGAAGATGGAAAGCTTTAACACTTTATTTAATAAATTATTTCTATTTTTGTTTTTTTACTTTAGTCATTGGTCCATATGATACTTTTTCTTTACCCAGCATAACAACAAAACAGCTTATTAATAAATAGAAATAAAAAGTAACACTTTTTGTATTTTTTTAAGATTTTGTCTGTTTATTTCTACGGGAGATAAAAAAAAATTAATTAAGTTTGTATATGAATATGGGAACAGAATCAAGGCTTCAAAAGCTCTCGACATCCTGCAGAGTCAAATGAAAATTTGTCTTTAACAGGTTAAATCAATAAAACTGATTTCCTTTCAACCCGATAAACAAAATTCCTGGAAAGATTATAAAGCAAACATGGTTTGCATTCTACTTCCTCTGACAGATAGTGCTAGATAAATATATTCCTTATTGTTATTATGAACAGTACATTCTGTATGTGAATAATATGGGGTTTGGCTTAAATGTTTGGTCACAGGTTTGTTTTTTGGACTGATAAAAGTCAGCGGTGTATTAAATCTTGTAAGTTTATTCAGTATACAATAGAGCTGATTTTATGCATTAACCTTTTCACTGCTGTTATGGTGTTTGAGGAAGGATGTAAGAAGTCAAATGTAATTAATCAGTTTACATGGAATTGATGTACGTTGGAAGTGATGTGAATCAATGAATATGGTTCAGGTTGTGTTGATGTTTATTGTATGTCCAACTTTAAG
Source organism: Sisor rabdophorus (assembly GCA_026260075.1). Classification (NCBI taxonomy): domain Eukaryota; kingdom Metazoa; phylum Chordata; class Actinopteri; order Siluriformes; family Sisoridae; genus Sisor; species Sisor rabdophorus. The sequence continues at coordinate 1,646,029 of JAOTQW010000015.1, forward strand.
TTTTCATCGAGATCAACTGAAATCTGCATACACTGCCTTAAAATATTATTGATAGCCCTTGAACATTTTGTCACCTTACAACTACTAAATGTTTTTCATTAAGGTTCTATGTGATACACAAAAACATTGTAGCACATGTTATACATAGTTAATTTTAAGCAAGAAAAAATGTGGCATTTGTATTCAGCCCCCTTGCATCAATACTTTGTGGGGCTATCTTTCGTTGCAGTTACAGCTGCAAGTCTTTTGGGGTATGTTTACCAGTTTTGCACAGCTAGAGACTAAACATTATGCCCATTCTTCTTTGAAAAATAGTTCAAACACAATTTTTTTAAGTCTTGCCACAGATGCTCAATGGAATTTAGGTCTGGACTTTGAACAGGCTATTCTAACACATAAATATTCTTGTGTTACACTTCCATAGTAGCTCCGGCCGTATGTTGAGGTTTATTATCTTGCTAAAAGAAGATGAATCTCCTTCCCAGTCTCAAGTCTTCTGCAGCCCTGACAGGTTTTCATGCAGGATTGCCCTGTATTTAGCTTCACCTATCTTCCCATCAAGTCTGACCAGCTTCCCTGTCCCTGCTGTAAAGGAAGCATCACCACAGCATGATGCTCCCACCACCATGTTTTAAAAAAAGGGATGGTCTGTTCAGGGTGTTAGTTTTAAATGACAAGTCCATAGCACTTTGCATTTAAGGGCAAAAAGGGGACTCCAATATCAGATCAAAACAGATTTTAACTCCAATATCAGATCGAAACAGATATCTAGAAAAAAAGTGTTCACAATCTTCATATGCACAGCTTTATTTATTTAACATCGCAATATCCGAAAGCATTGGCGCAGAGCAAGTCGGTTTTAGTTTTGATTCCTGAGCAACAGGTCTTTCTGTGTGGAGTTTGCATGTTCTCCCCGAGCTTGTGTGGGTTTACTCCGGCTACTTTGGTTTTCTCCCACAGTTTATACACATCTACGTTAGGTTGATTGATGACTGAATGATGATTGCCCATAGGAGTTAGTATGAGTGTGTGTGGTTGTTTGTGTGGCCCTGTGATAGACTGACTTAGGGAATAAGCAGGTTTAGAAGATAAATAATTGAATGAATGAATAAATGAACAAATAAATAAACACCCAAGCAGGTAGTTAAAAAATATATAGAAGTGTGAGTCTTTTCTTTTTCTTTTCTAGGCAGAAATGTTTGTTTAAGCTCTGCTTGAATTTCAGAGCTCTATTAAAGTTCAAAGCTGCAGTTTACTGCTGTAACAGGAGCTACTCCTGCTATGAACACACGCTCAGTTAATGAGGAGTAGGACGCACTGCACTCTGAGACAGGCCGCCACTTCCACCTCCACCTTCACACCGTAATCATGTCACCACAGGCGAGGAACGGTCATAGATCATCATTGTGTTTAGTGCACACAGTTATTGGGAAACAGTCTGGCTACATTTTCGCACTACATTATTCGTGTTCATGTTTATTCCCAGTTTATTATTCACCTTTTACTGTAGTATGTAATGAATACCGAAGTTTAGTACCAAAAAAAGCCTTCGAGGAACAACATGAGCTCATAACTACAGGAATTGTCGTAAAGGTCTCATGGGCGTATCAAAAAAGGGAAATTAAGCTACAGAAACATAGCTGATGTTTAGAAGGGACAGTGATAGAGAGGACAGGATGTTAGAATTTTATTTTATTTCTTTTCTTCAGTTTGTCTCTCTAGGAGACCATCCAATAAATATTACACTTATAAGTATAAGTTAACTCTCTTTTTTTAAATATTAATCTGAAATAATGTGTTTCTGTGTGTGCGTTTCACAATTGTATAAAAATCCTTCACACGAAGGCCCTCGGCTCTCGTTCCTCACCTACCATTGCTTTTACAGCCACTTCGGCACAGAATACGGGCTCGTCTCATTTTAAAAGCTTTATTTGGGAGCTCTGTTGAAGCTGCTTGGCTCTGTAAGAGCCGCAGATGCAGCCACTAAAATACAGACCTCCGTGAGCTGCAGGAAACGTTCGCAGAGAAAGCCAAGCCAACATGGCACTGCTGGGAGTCAGGTTTGGGAGTCAGTGAAGCTACGATGGCACTATTACAGCTCTTGTGTTTTAATAACAGTGTCTCTTTTAAGAGATTTCTCCAGGACGACCAGAGTGTAAGTGAGAGCGAAGAAACGACTATGAGAGAACGAGAGCAAAGAGAGTGGCTAGAGCTGCGATTCAGGGATGCGAATGGAATAATAGGACTAACGGTTATTTTTATCCTTAGTTCATTTCAGCAGAGAGCTTGTGGCATGTGTGCACGCTCTTTTGCTGTGCAGTGTAATAAGAGCGTTTGTATGAAAGATTAATGTGTGTAGTTATTGGTGTAATGATGGACTCAGACCTCCATTCTGCAGCTCTCTGTGGATCTGCGGGATTTAGATCCGAACACATGAAATTGATGAAGAAATGATTTGAAGAGAGGAAAAGAAAGAAAAATCACATGGGAAACCATGCAGACAGGAAAAGGGCTTTCAAAAAGACTGTTATCCTGTCTGAAATCACATACTACTTAAGTATGTACTAGATTTTAGTAAGTACACATACTTCCTAACAGTTAAAAAAATATGTATAGAAAGTATGTTCTGATAGTATGGTTACGGGTAGTATGGAAGAAATTTGTACGTACTACATCCACCATGTTGATAATGTCACATAACAGAAGCAATGTTCTATTCTTGAGGTATTTAAAACTATTTAAAGCATGTTGATTACTCATCTCCCCCATAGCCTCATAGGACATTCTGTGGGAAGTGTACATCGTATGCATACAAAATCTGTGTGGCCGTGAGAGTTCACCTGGGACCTTTTTAACATACTGTAATTCACGTACTGTAAGGATTCAGACATACTACTTGTGTACTCTGATTCACATGGACAGTACCCGTATGTGTATGTTTGTGTAGGTGTGTATAAAGGGGGTAGTACTTACTGGCTAAGCCCTTTCACTAGATTTTATGGGAAAAGTTAATTGTGTTTGCTTTGGTGTTTTGGGATTAGCTGTTCATAGTGTGTATGAGATGTATGCGTGTGCATGCGTTGTGGTGTTAAGATTCAAGCAGGTGTTGACAGAAACGAATCCTTTCCCCTGTTTCGCCTTTAATTCAGTTCCTTTATCTATGAAGCCTGCAGCATGTCACCTGGTCTCTGCTGGGGGTCTTTACTAACCAACTGATTGACAGCTAGCCTGAAAATTGAAAACATACAGACAGAGAGTGAGTGAGAGAGAGCGAGCGAGCGAGAGAGAGGAAGAGGGTTACAGAGATGATGTGTGCTCGGCTTTTATAAGACAAATAACTGAGAAAGTAGTGTGTGTGTGTGTGTGTGTGTCTGTGGCAGGCAAAGTTTTTTTTTTTTAGAGTGGATAGTGGATAGTGGATAAGCACTAGTGGAAACTTTGGCCATTGACTGTTTGCCCCTTTTTTTTTTTTACCAACAAGGGCACTCCTTCTCCTAAACCTCCACCATGTAAGCAGTGTTGGTGGGGTTTTTTAATGGTCACCAGTGGCTTTCAGTTCGGTTGACCTGGGGTTGTTTTTACACCTCAGTGGTTTTGGGAATCTCACTTGTGTTAGAGAATTCAATTCGACTGTCAAGTTTAATTCACAACTCACGTGAATAGGAAAGGAAAAAGGTAAAAACAAGTGTACTTTCAGGAGCCAGAGTGATTGCATCATACATTATTTCATAACACGAATGACATGGCATTGAATTTAACATTGCACAATAAATAACTAAGTTATCATTATATTAATTTTATTTTATATATTTTATCTTTATATTAGTATTATGTGGGGACCCCACATGATTTAGAAACCCCATCTGAATCTTATGTGGCACATTCACACGGGATAGGAAATCCTGTGATTTTACTCAGATGTATTGACTTATTTTCCTAGATATAATGTCAAAGCATTGAATTGGCTATAGTCTAAAAATATCCGCTTGTTATAGATATATAATTAACAAACAAATGTTCCTTACTACTATACATGTCATCCAACTCTGTTTAATTGTTGTTTGTTTTCACGCTTCTGGTGGTGTTTAGTTTTATCTTTCTGCACACTGTATTATTTTATGGTGTATAGCGACACAAGCACCCAAAATACACTCAAAACAGTCCAGCACAGCCTTCACACACAGGAACCAGAAAACTTTGAAAAAAAGATACACAACCTTGCCAAATCCTGGACAAATCACAGCGACGTGAATCCATGCAAGACTAATATCATCACAGGACCGTACAGGACAAATATGTTAGGTCATTTGCAGAAAAGTTACAAATTATAAACATTACACAGGATTAGTAACACAATTTCTGCAATTATTAAAGAGGTATGCGGATAATACTAATCTTGTTCGACTAGGACATGTAACAAAAGAGAATTGAAAAGGTAAAAAGACATTAAACACATAATTGTTAAAGAAATAATTAGCAATTGTTTTACCACATTTGTGCAGTTTGTGTTACTATCAGTCGCTGATGTTGACACGTTTTCATAAAAGCAAAAGAACATCTAAAAAAAAAAAGTTTTTAAATTAAAGTCGGTAGAATTAGCCTTCTTGGAGAGGGATCACTTCTTCAAAGGAAGAATTTGTGGTTATGAGTTATGAGTATATACAGTTTCTGCTTGATGCTGCTTGGGTACCGCAAAACTTCAGCAAAATCATTTGTGACCCGAATGATTTCACACCGGCTGCTTCAGTGTAGGAAAATCGGCTACAGTTACACAAGAAAAGCTTTGCTAACAGTTTTCTAGTGTAAAATGTGACTACGGGTATCTTACACGTCCAATGCACTGCCATGTGCCTTGTTTCCATCACTGGTTTCTTATTGGATGATTTATTCTCCTATTTTCTTCTAACGGTGACAGATTAAAGGAAAATCCAGCATATGGGTCACCACAAGACGAACAAAACAGCTTCAGTACATATCATGGCATGGATTCTATGAGATTCTGGAGAGATGAACACCAGCAACAAAACCTTAAAATACCTAAACCTCTATCTTGACGCTTTAATTTAACATGTTTATTATTATTTTATTATATATTATTGAAAAAAAAATATATATATTATTTTTCTTTATTGTTATATAATATATTTTTTTCCATTTTCTCCAAAAATATATATATGTAAAATTTATTTAGAATCCATTAGAAACCTTATCTTATCACCGTAGTAAATAAAATTTATTTACATCTTATTTACTCAGCTACACATTCCAATTAATCATCATCATTTTTATTTTCTTTCATTCAGTTAGAAGAGGAGGAATAGCTTATGACAGGAGGAATAGCTTATGACAGGGGTGGAGTCAACATGATATAGGCCACGTCTATTATTAAGAAACCATACCCATCTTAATAGGCTAAAGTTTCTTAGATTGCTTTTTCTGTGTTTTCATAGACAATTAGAGCTGAAACATGATTACAATTTTTTTTCTACTGTCTAAAATATATAAACTATATTTTTTCCTTTAATTTAACATTATTTAACTACTTTTTTCCCAGGGTATAACTAGTATAAATCCATTTAGACATTAATTTTTGTTTTTTAATTTAACTGCTCTGCGAAGGGCCCCTGCCAAGCAGATTAGTGGTGTATGAACTTAAACCAACAAACCTCCAGTCAGCAGTTTCACACCTTATCCTTTCAGCTACCACCTATAAACCTGGTTATGTAATTAAGTTTTTTGACACTTTTCTAGAAGAAAAATTATTTCAAATTCCACTATACACAGTCAATGATAGAAAGATTCCACTCACATCATTCCAGAGAGTGTTTTCCTTATCACCATCACCTCAGTATGGAATTAATCTTTATATATAATTAAAATCCTGAATTAAGGATTCATATTTTTCTGAAGTAGTTTGCAACCCAGGTCTTGTGTTAAATTCGCTATGCTAGAAATATCACTGAAGTGAATTGCTTATTGGTAAATCAAGGCTGGAGAACAAAACATCCATAAGAATTGTTACATTTACATTGACATAATTTACATAATGATGGCTTCAACCAACGTAGGAAAGTGCTTTAAGTCTGATCATTCAACAAATTAGTACTAGATCACAAAACAAAGTGTACAAACTCACAAAAAAATAGAATTAAAAATGTCAAGTGCAGTTATTAGGGAAAAAGCTGGGTGTCTATTGTCCCCTGATGACAGTCGATGACTTGGCTGTTCGGATATTAATGGGAAGTTTATTCCACCATATTGACATTGGATGGTGGGACCAGTGGAGTGGGGCTTGTGGATCTGAGGAAGTATGGTGTAATGTGAGGAGTGATGCATGCTTGTAGATAAGAGTGCTACTCCGTTTTTGGCTTTGTAGGCATGTGGCGTTAATATTTTAAATCTGATATGTGCAGCTACTGGAAGCCAGTGGAGAGAGCGCAGCAGTGTGGTGGTGTGTAACTTGTTGTGTTTTTGGTAAATATTTTAGCCCGGTTCATTTAGTACAAGAAAAATTATCAATTTTTTATGTATTATTTTTTGATAAGCTATTAAGTAGGAAGGAAAAATGCAGTCTGGTGCAATGGAACAACCCAGGTGGAACTCTGCTGCCCTTTGCACCAGATTTCTGTCAGTTTTTTCCCTGGCTGGCTGATGGACTAGCAGATCAATAAAGTTAATCTAAAACATTCTTGCTCTACTATCTGAAATCGACCATTTAATGACGCTCTGTTCTAGTAAAAGTGCAAAATGGCTGTTTAAGTTTATAGCAACAATAAGAGTGAAGGATTGAGGAAAGTGACCAAAGGATGTAGCATTACATATGAAAAAAGCGAAACAAGCGGAAACTATAGTTTTGCACTAAACAAATAAAAATAAATTAAAAACGAATTACAAAATACAACAGTGTTTCATGACCGTGAAATGGAGAAAGAGGAAAATGCACTCTAAAGGATTTTTGAGGGTTGTTTTTATGCTAAACACAGCATGTGAAAAGCAGCAGCATGCAGTGAACAGGCAATAAACGAGACGTTATTTAACTGTGAACCATTTAATCGGATTATTCTGCTGCTTTACATAGAGCTTTTGTTTGTGATTATTATTACTATTATTGTTTTTAATAAGCTTTTCCTACTTGTGGTCAATAGGAAATGTGGAAATGTTTCAGATAATGAAACTGTAATAAATTAGGGTTTCCTCTTTTTTACTGCGATTTATAAAATATATCCTATCATTAAAGGAAAAAATGTCTTTAAAAAACATTTTATATATATATATATATAAATAAAATGTTTTTTAAAGACATTTTTTCCTTTAATGATAGGGCAGAAGGATGAAATGGGGAACACAGAGGGAGAGAGGTGGGACTGGAAAGGACCTGGGCCAGGAATTGAACCTGGGTCGCTAAAGCCCAACAGCTTGTGCGTGTGAATACTGACACCTTAGCCCACAACACCAGGTTGTTGGCTATAATTCATATTTTATTTGATTGTAATTAAAATGGGGCGGCGCAGTTGTGTAGTGGTTAGCACCCTGCTCTTGCGTGGGCTTACTCCAGGCACAGTCCAAAAACATGTTCATAAGGTTGACTGGTGATTCCAAATTGCTCATAGGTGTGAGTGTGTGTTGTTATTCGTCTAGGTGTGTAAAACTCTAAGTAACTAGCGGCCTGACCAGGGTGTGCCCCTTCCTCTTGCCCGATGTGCACCAGGATAGGCTTCAGCAGACCCCTGTGACCCCGGACTAGAGAATAAGTGAGTATAGAAGATAAATGCATAAATGAATGAATGAATGCAAATGGGAAACTTTCTTCTTGATTTGAAAACCTTTTTTTGATATTTCTCATCAAACTGATCATTTTATTTTAATAAATCAGTCAAATGAGCTCAGTTTAGCATTTAGTTATTTCATTCAATTTAAACAGTGTAAAACGTTCAAAAATCATACTAATTCTTCATCTCCTAGTTTGCACTATAGCTTAATCTAAATGGACGACAATGTGATACTTGGGGATTAATTCCCTTGGTTTTTTTATGAAAATGATTTATTATTTTTAAGTAGGACTAAATCTCACTAAATCATTTTTTTTCTTCCTAGATGGTAGAAATGTCAAAACATGTACTAGTATCAAACTAGTATTAGCAAACGTTATTAAAATGAAAATGTGGATTGTGAAAACATTTTTCATTTTATAATGAACTAAAAATGTTCCCTTTCTGTCCATGTTCCATCAATTTTATTTTTCTACCAGTATACCTCTGGTTTCTGTTATGTGAATGTTTTACACAGATTCATGCATGATATTACACTTGTATAAATACCTCTTCTGTTGTGTTTAGTTTTAGTCATATGTAAAGATTTGTTACTTTATTCTCCATGTGTATCAGACCTCGTTTGTGCGGATACTCGTCTTCCTCCCGACAAACTTATCTTCCTCTTGAGAACACCTTACCTCCCGCACTCCAACTCTCTTCCTGACCCCGAATATTACACGCCACGCGTCATAAACACTCGTTACACTATCCATCACTCTCTCATACATGTATACACAAGGTACTGTACGCCAGTGGTGGAACTGCTTACTGACTGGGTAACGTTTATGAAGCGAATCTACAGAACTTCCCGTTCGCACCCTGACAATTAAATTAGGCGAGAGAGGGATGGAAGAAAAAAAAAAGGTCAAAGGTGAAAGATGGATGATATCATCATTCTTCGGCTCTTCTTTTACAGTGAAGTTTTACTTTTGGGATAAAGTGTTCGACAGAAATCCTTTTAACAGCTGTGATGTAGGTTATTTTATGAGGCACAGCTTTCCAGATCGCTCGCTCTGGAATGTATTTTTCGGAGATAGCCTTACTGACTCTTTTTATTGTATGTGTTGGGGAGAAAAAACAGCATGTCAACAAGGGAGCATGGAATTGATTAGATCTGGGGCTTGCTCCTTCTCTCTTTCTGTCGCTTTCTCTTTTTTCCATGCAGTAAAGCTTCAGGCCAGGTGGGCCAAGGCGGAAGCTGCTGCAACGGTCTAGAAAGTTTCTCTAAATAGATGTGCTTGCATTTATTTTAAAAGGTTCTTGACTGCGGTAAAAGAATAAACATGTTTCGACTCGGTCTATTTATCCTGTTAATCCAGTTTAACTTGATAACCGTTTGGCAGATTTGTTCTAGCTTACCGTGGCCAGGAATATCTGCTTTGTATATTTTGGATAAACAGAAGCAAATTCAGACCAGACTTTTAGCACGCCCCTATTTTTTTTTCAAGGCAATTCCTCAAATAACGTTTAGCAAGTCTAATAACACCTAATGGCTGTTTTCTATCCCTGATAAATGGCCACATATCACCCACTTATGCTTTATCCTCATCTTGTTATTCGTCTTCTTTATTTTAGCCTCACTGCTGGAACACACATATCCATCCCAGAGGGGGGCCTTCAGAGCTGATGAGCGTTAAATAAGATATTTGAAGATGGAAATAAAGTTGAATCCATCCCATCAAAACCACAGCCCAATAACATCTGAAGAGAGAAAGCGAGAGGAATAGAGAAATAAAATGAAAGAGAGAGGGAGAGAGAGCGAGAAAAAGAGAGAGAGAGAGGTTTCTAAAATGTCTCAGCATCTGCTTCACATTAGTGTCCACCTCACTCACATTCTCAATAGTAAATCTGACTGCACAACTTGGTTATTCATAAAGAATTATAATATTTTATCAAATATATTTTTTATCAACAATCAAATATTTTTAAAGATATTATATAACTTTTAATATTTTATCTATCTATCCAACTATCTATTTGTCTGTCTGCCTGTCTGTCTGGATAGGTGAGTGGGTAATGGATGGATAAAGTGATTTATTTATTATTTAAATGTATTATATTTTCTAATTATACATAATATATATGTTTCTAATAGGAATATAAAAAGTGATCTATACTCTGATAAAAGATGGCAATACTCGTTTTTGCACCTTTACAAAACTTGTCTAAGACGAAGTGAAGTTAAATATTTCATCTTCTACTATGAAGTATTTTAATGCTGTACGAATATCCGTTTTTTGCAGTTCACTTTCTCGACACACCCAAACCACATCAGTTTTTTTTCTACAATTCTGTAAAGCTGCAACTCATTACTGTGTCCTTAGCAGAGTTTTATTGAGTAAAGTTATTAATACCACAAAAATGCCATTTTATAACATGTTGCTTTGTTTGAATAATATATACACACATCTGTAGGAGTCTCCAAAATTTCACTCTCAAGCGACTTTTTACATTTTAAAAATAATTTCAATTGATAAAACACCGAGCAATAAACACTTTAGTGCATCCATATTACTGGAAAATCTTTTGGAAAAGTTGCTTTGTGCAGACTTTAGGCCATTTGACGATGTCCTTATTGCGAGTGACTTAAAATTCAAACAACTTGAGCAAGCAACTTAAGCTTGCTTGGGGACTCAGAAGTGGCAACTTAGTGGTGCTGGGAATCAAAACCATGATATTCCGGCCAGCAATGAGCTATCTGTTGCTTCCCGCTTGTATATCTGTCTGTGGGGTCGATGTCACTGATAGATTCTGTCATCCTGTTTAGGAAGTGGTCTCAGCCCCTGTTTCCTCTGGCTCCCATATTCTCTGTTGTGACTACATTACAGCTTTTATGAGCATACAGATGATTGACCAACACTCCGAAACGTTCAGAGGGAGCATTTAATCCAAAAATTCCATCAAACCCTTTTCTCACTGTTTTATGAATGTTGCTGAAAGTTTAATGTTTACCAGATCCAGCATACAATGCTTAAAATATTAATTTTAGCATTTTATTATTTGTGACTATAAAGCAGGCTCGCTTCCAATTTCTTTCCAACCAGAAACACACGCAGGACTAATCCAGCAGAAAAAACAATGTGACAAATAATATGTTTTCTGCAGTTTCACTGGAAACCTAGTTCATCTTATTTACAGTCATCTGTATGGCAGATTACTTACTCACACAAACACTCACTCACGCACACTCACACACAGCCCCTTTCACCCACCCACATGTAACCAAGATGCCATTTGTTAGTCATTCTCTCTTGGTCCTCTTGGATGACCTATGACTCAAACACTCCACACCATTTGGTGCAATTGTACTGGTGGTATTATTGCCTGGACACACACAGACAGAATGACCCACCAACTAAATATTACATTGACAGTGGTGGTCCCTATCCTTTGATGGGGACAGCAGAGAGTCACTACATTGTGCAGCGCAACATATAAGCTTTGGTTCATGAAATTCAGATTAAATAGTAAGCTTAAATAAAAAAGTTAATGTATAATAATTTCTTTATTGATGCGGCACGATTCTTTTCTAATCAATTCTTCAAGTAATAATTAATAATCAATACTAAATTCAAATGAGATGTCAATCGTGTAGGCCGAACATGTGTAAAAAATTTTAGTGTAACCCGAATGTTTTGGCAACATGCAACAAAAAATGTTTTATAAGATACAGAGATGCAACTTTTTATTTAATCTCACACCCCTGTGTACACGCTTGCCAAACTACGGCAAGCCCTGAAAGGAAAATGTATTTACGCACACACAGAATAAGTGCTGACACACACAATGACCATGTCTGAACTTAATAAACACTTAAGTCTGTGCTTCATTTGAACAAGAATAGACATTAGATCAACATCAAATTTAACAATTTGCAACACTTCCACCAGATTGGTGACTCCTATGGTGCCCATAGGCAGAGTACCTCACAGAGGAGGAGTGAGTGTGAGTGGTTGTTTGTCTATGTGTGGCCTTCAATGGGACCAGCAGACTCCAGAGTCAGGGAATAAGCGGGTATAGAAGATGAAAAAATATGTAGGACTATGAACATGTATTTACAATTGCAGGAGAATAAAAAAAAAAAGTCTAGATTACGACTTGATTCTGTAGTCCGATCATGACTTCCATAATTGGATTGTGAAGTGCCTAAATTTTCCCACCTCTATAAAAATGTAGGTTTTTCAAAATGTTATTATTAATATAATTGTAATAGGTCCTAAAATATTACAATGCATTTATTTCGCTTCACACTGCGATACTGATTTTGGCAGGTTCCTAGGGTTTCAGTTGGAGGACATTTAAAAAACAGTGAGATAGTAGAGTGCTGATATGAACCTTTTTGTTGTAAGGCGACGGTGCTAACCAATGCGCCACCACGCCGCCCGTATGTATATATATATATATATATATATAAATATTATATATATATATATATATCATCTTCTTACTGAAACTAAGAGACATGCATGACAGTGCCCCTTTGTGCAAAACCTTCATAAAGATCCCCATAAAGATATAAATATATAACCACTACGCCACTGCAGCTATTAAAATTTTTCACATGAATGTTAATCTTGCGGGTGGCGCTGTGGTGTAGTTGTTAGCACAACAAGAAGGTCCTGGGTTCAAAACCCGGGCTTAGGGTCTTTCTGTGCGGAG